>CM055124.1:314205638-314470638 GCA_029206835.1 Rana muscosa | reverse complement strand
AGAGGAGAAGAAGCCTGAAGTGGTGCAGGGGGAGCCACAAGAAGATCGGTGTCAGAAGTAAGGCAGTACCGACTGTACTGCCTTACTCTCAGCAGGTGCCCGGGCCCCCCTTTTGAATGAATGGAGCCTGGACCCTGTACAGTAGGGCCAGCTGTACTGCCTTATCAGGGGCCCAGGGTATGTGTAGCAGGGTGGGAGGCATAGGTGTGCGCAGCCTATTGCATTAGGGTGTGCACTCCGAAGCTCAAACATATGGTATCGATCATTTAACTATGTTCATTCAGAAAGGGAAGGGGACGGTAAATTACATATTTACTGTCCCCTTCCCCCACTCATTCTAAAACATCCCCCCTGTGTGTGCCCACAGCAGCAGCAGGTAAGAAGGGAAGGAAGGAAGCCGGAAGCGCTGCAGGTGGGAGCCAGGGCAGTAGGGGGCATCTGTGCTGCACTGGGAGATTAGGGTGTGCCCAGGCACACCTGGCACACCCTGTGCGCACGCCTATGGTGGGAGGGATTAAAGCACTCCGGTTGTCTTTTATGGGTAAAGCTCAAAAAGGCAAAAACCCCTTTTTAAAGAAAAATGTAATATTTCCCTTCAATTCAGTCACAGAAGAGCTGGAACTTACTTGGTCCTGTATGCTGAATCTGCTTCTTGTCTCCCACGCTGGACTGGCTGGAGTTACAGGAGTCATAATTGGAAAGTGTACTGGTGGGCGATCCGATGTCAAAGTGGGCCGGCTGAGTAGACATGGTGGTGTTCGGAGAGGACATCCCTGAATCCGGCTGCTTGAGCTCCATATCTGCCGAGGGATCCCTGGAGAGCACACGATGTTCCACACTCTGCAGGAGGATAAAAATACAAGAAATGAGGCCCTTCATAAATACAACAAAGTGTCCACAGTAGGGGGCGCTGAGAACATCTGGGATGGACATTTCCAGGCCTCAGGACTGGAGTTCCCAAACTGTCAATATTACCAATCAGACAAGTTTTGGGGTGATCCAGTTCCCTATAGGTCTGTATGAAATGAACTTCAAAGGATAAATGATAAATAATTTTCTTGCATCTTCAATCAAGTTTTTCCCAGATTTTTTGAATTGCTGGCAATTCTCGTTTTGACATTCAACTGTCAGCAGGGAGCCCCGCTGACAGCTGATGACTCATTGGTTGTTAAGGGACGCAGCGGCCGCCCACTCCTTAAAAGTGTTGAAAAACCTCCTGTGATGCAACAACCCCCCCCCCCCCAGAGACCCCCTTTTACTTACCTGAACCCGATCATTCCATCGACGGGGACGACCACACACGCTCCAGCTGCTGTCTCAGGTCCTCCCTGGATAGACTGATAGCAGTGCAACCATTGGCTCCCACTGCTGTCAATCAAATCCAGTGACACGGGAGCCAGGGGGCGGGGCCGAGTCCTGCTGTCTGTGGCAATGGACGCAGCAACAGGACTCGGGAGCACGTCCGCACGAGTGTCCCTTTGGAATGAGGGTCTCCGAGGGGGCACGCTCTGCGGGAAGGAGCCAGGAGCGCCGCTGGGGGACCCCAGAAGAGGAGGATTGGAGGATTGAAAAATAGCATGTAAAAACGAATCAAAAACACAACAACACTTGCATTTCTAGTGCATGTCCATTGAAGTTTATTACACGCAAAACGCAATCTGCTGCGGGAAAAAGAGCCCCGGGCCCTTTCCAAAAACGCAGCAGCTGAAAAAAAAAAAGCATAGATGTGAACCTGTGTCATAGGAAACCAGGTTACATAGACTGTAGTGCGTTTCTGCAAACTGCAAAACACACAAAAAAAAAAATGCATAGGTGTGAACCTACCCTTAATGTGGCATTCCACTGTAACCCCAACTACTTAAGGACCGGTCCTCTTTTTGAGATTTGTTGTTTTACAAAGTTCAAATCAGTTTTTTTTTTTGCTAGAAAATTACTTAGAACCCCCAAACTCTATATATTTTTTTTCAGACACCCTAGAGCAGTGATGGCGAAGCTTGGTACCCCAGATGTTTTGGAACTACATTTCCCATGATGCTCATGCACTCTGCAGGGTAGTTGAGCATCATGGAAAATGCAATTCCAAAACATCTGGGGTGCCAAGGTTCGCCATCACTGGCCTAGAGAATAAAATGGCGGTCGTTGCAATACTTTATTGTCACACCGTGTTTGCGCAGTGGTCTTGCAAGCAAATTTTTGGGGGAAAAAATACACTTTTGTGAAAAAAAATAAATAAGACAACAGTGAAGTTAGCCCAATTGTGTTGTGAAAGATGTTACGCCAAGTAAATTGATGCCCAACATGTCACGCTTCAAAATTGCGCCCCACTCATGGAAAGGCAACAAACTTTGACCCCTAAAAATCTCCATTAGGCGACGTTTAAAAATTTCTACAGGTTGCATGTTTTGATTTCCAGCGGAGGTCTAGCGCTAGAATTATTGCTCTCGCTCTACCGATCGCGGCGATACCTCACATGTGTGGTTTGAACACCGTTTTCATATGCGAGCACGACTTACGTATGCGTTCGCTTCTACAAGCTTAGTGGGACGGGGCGATTTCCTTTTTTTTTATTTATTTTTTTACACTGTCCATTTAACTTCTTTTTTTTTTGGGGTCACGTTTTCTCCTATTACAAGGAAAGTGATAGAAAAAAAAAAAAAAAAAGCATGACAGGACCTTTTTAAATGTGAGATCTGGGGTCAAAAAGACCTCAGATCACTAGTATTTTTTTTTTCAACAATTTTTTTCCCCCCTATTAACCACTTGCTTACCGGGCACTTAAACCCCCCCCCCCCCTCCTGCCTTAAAAATTTAGCAAACAGGTAATTTTTCTCCTTTATCGATGTATGCTGATGAGGCTGCACTGATGGGCACCAATAGGCTGCATTGATTGGCACCGATAGGCAGCACTGATAGCTGGCACTGGTAGGTGACACTGATAGGCAGCACTGGTGGGCACTGATAGGCGGCACTGATGGGTGGCACTGATAGCTGGCACTGGTAGGTGACACTGATAGGCAGCACTGGTGGGCACTGATGGGTGGCACTGATGGGTGGCACTGGTGGGCACTGATAGGCGGCACTGATAGGCGGCACTGATGGGTGGCACTGGTAGGTGACACTGATGGGCAGCACTGGTGGGCACTGATAGGCGGCACTGATGGGTGGCACTGGTAGGTGACACCGATAGGCAGCACTGCAGGGGGCATGCAAAGGGGAGGACGTCTATTGACGGCCTCCCGGCAAAGTAGGTCCGCACTGTAGCCGTCATTGGGCTATAGCGCGGCTCTGAAGGAGTTAGGACCACTGGGCGGAAGTGAGGTTTGACGTCGCTTCCGTCATCCAATGTTATGGAGCCGAGTGGGATCCATCTTTCCCTCACTCGACATCCAGCCTCAGAGGGGAGAGGAAAAGGGAAGTTGAAACCTGGAAAATCCATGCAACAAAGAGAAAAAGCGGCACATCCAGAGATGAAGAAAATTTTTTTGGTTTATTGTAGAGTCAAAGGGTTTAAAAATGAATAAGCACTTTGTGTGAAACACGTTTGCTGAACAGTTTGGATCCCTCGTGTCTCATGTTTTTTAAACCTTTGACTCTACAATAAACCAACAAATTTTTCTTCATCTCTGGATGTGCCGCTTCTTCTCTTTCTTTGTTGATCAGAGGGGAGAGGACAATATTGTCCACTGGGGAGCAGCAGGAGGGGGGGGCACCTGTCCTGCCGTCGATAAAAGTGACCCCCCCGCCAGTAGTGTATTTAGGTTTTGTGCTGCCCTAGGCCTGACTAAACTTGTACACCCCCTAATTTAAATATGACCCACCCCTTCCTGTCAAGGCCACACCCTTTTCTGTTTACGACCCACCCCTTTTCGAGTGGGGACACTAGTTCTTAGGCCTGGGGGGAGGGGCATTGGATTCCCTTAATTTTCATAGATTTCTTCTCACTTCCTGTTTGGCTATGGGGGCAGGAAGTGAAGGGAAATCTATGCAATGGGTCAGGGGTGGTAAAAAATAAACTGACAGGGGCTCTAACCCTCCCTTACTCTATCCAAAATGAAAAAAAAAAAAAGTGTTGCCTATAGTTCTACTTTAAGCACAAATTTCTGATAATTTTATGGAGGGGACCAAGATATAATAATGCCAATGGTGCAGCAGAAAACTTATAGCACAGTGAGGCGACTGGGCGTATAAGACGACCCCCTAATTTTCCAGATAAAATTTGGGTTTTGGGATATACTCGCCGTATAAGACGACCCCCTTCCGACTAGCCATACCTCACCATGCCTCACTGTTCCCCCCACATGCCTCACTGTTCCCCCCGCATGCCTCACTGCTCCCCCCACATGCCTCACTGCTCCCCCCGCATGCCTCACTGCTCCCCCCGCATGCCTCACTGTGCCCCCTCGACGATCACTTACCTTATCCCTGATGTAGAATCTCCAGTCAGACCGCGGCCGTCCATTTTTCAGAAGCCGCGCCTCCTCCTCATGCTGTTCCGTGATAGGCGGAACACTCAGCTTCCCAGCAGACACTGTGTTCAGTGTTCCGCCTATCACAGATGCCCTCTCATCCGAGGCTGAGGATGAGAGGGCATCCGTGATAGGCAGAACACTAAACAGAGGCTCTGCTGGGAAGCTGAGTGTTCCGCCTATCACGGAACAGCATGAGGAGGAGGCGCGGCTTTTGAAAATGGACGGCCACGGTCTGAGATTATAAGGTAAGGTCAGGTACCGGCGTATAAGACGACCCCCGACTCTTGAGAGGATTTTTAAGGGTTAAAAAGTCGTCTTATATGCCGGAAAATACGGTAAGCAGCAAGATGCTGGAAGAGCGAGAGAGGGAGAGGAACGTCTACAACTTGTAAATTAACAAGGGACCATTAACCTCATTTCCTTCATCACAAGAGAGCAAACCGCAATCTCCTGCCAGGACCATGAAGACTCCGAGTGGCCTACTTAATCATTTCCTCCCCCCAGAGCGTAACTATATATGAAGAACCATACAGCCTTTTAGGTTTAGGAGTCAATCATCCCTGAATTGCAAGGACCGTCGTATTAGGAGATCAGTCCCTGGAAAGGTCCCCAATTTTCAATGGCAGAACCAAATGTACCAAGTACTGTATATACTCGAGTATAACCTGACCCGAATATAAGCCGAGGCACCTAATTTTACCACAAAAAAATGGGAAAACGTATTGACTCGAGTATAAGCCACACTGTGCCTCACTTTGCCTCACTGTGCCCATGCCTCACTGTGTCTCACTTTGCCTCACTGTGCCCATGCCTCACTGTGTCCCACTTTGCCTCACTGTGCCCATGCCTCACTGTGTCCATGACTAGACTGACGTTTAACATGGGAGTCTATGGAAGGGGTGCCGGTTTTGAAAAAAATCGGTGCTCCCCGGCCGTAGGTCTCCCAGACAAAAAACTTTGCCCACTGGTAGAGGAGAAATGGGGCTACATGTGTGCCAAGTTTTGGGTCCAGGGGATTTATGACCGGCCAGTACCGGGTCCCCAAAGTCTCAGGAGAAATTACCGTTTAACATGGGAGTCTATGGAAGGGGTGCCCGGATTGGAAAAATTGGCCGGTCCCCAAAGTCCGGGAGATCAGGCGCAAAAAGATAACTTGAGTATAAGCCGAGGGGGGCATTTTCAGTACAAAAAAAATGTGCTGAAAAACTCGGCTTATACTCGAGTATATACGGTAATAATTTCTGTTACATTTGTCAACTGGAGGGAGCCAGGAACTAACAGAGAAGGATCGCATCTCCTATCAGAGAGGACTGCAGGGGGTCACATAGGAAACATTTATTATAGGTTCACTCTGAGCACATTGGACACATTGTTAAAGGAGAAGTATGGGATGGGTTAAATAACTAGTACATATCACATTAGTCACATATCGGCTAATCTTTTTTTCCCTACCTCTTTTAGTTTTTACAGCATGTGCACATGAACTTTCCTTCAGCTGGAAAAAACGGTCCACTTTCAGTTTGAAAAGTTTCAGGGGGTGTGTACATCTTTACCAACACACCAACACACCCCCTGCCTCTGTCCCCCCTCCCCTAAGAGACGTGTCTGTGCTGATAGATAGGGAGGGGGAGGAGGGAGAAGGGAGGGGGAGCAGTTACCTCTGTGAAGTCTCAGAAACAAGCAGAGGGAGGAGAGCCGACATCAATCAAGCAAAATGACAGGAAAGGGGGTGGATCCAGACTCTATATTCACACCATTGTCTGGATGATGCTGTATGAAAGACTGTAGAACCTCCCACAGGTATTTATCTCGATTTTAACAGAATGGGGGCACTTCTGAGAGGGCTGGGAGGGTTTATAGATATCAGCAGCTCACATAGAATAGATGCAAGCAAAAAAAATGAAACCCATACTTCTCTTTTAATATTGATAAACATTTGTGGGACAAATGAAAATAAAAAATCTGTTTTATAAATGAGAGAATACAATTTAAATTAATTTGTTTTAATTGGAGTTTTTTTCTTTTTTGTAATCAGCCGGGTAGGATTCAGAACAGAGAAAGAACTTTAGAAAAACAAAGTAAAGAGATTCTCTTTTAGGAGCCCCCTTTAAATCAGAATCCCCACCAGAATGACCTCTTATATCAGAGACCTTCTAATGTCAGAGTCCATGGCACAGTCCCCGTACACCAGGGGGTCCTCCTTTCATCAGACTCCCACCTTACATCGGGGCCCCCCCATCAGGTTCCCACCTTACATCGGGGCCCCCCCATCAGGTTCCCACCTTACATCGGGGCCCCCCATCAGGTTCCCACCTTACATCGGGGCCCCCCATCAGGTTCCCATCTTACATCGGGGCCCCCATCAGGCTCCCATCTTACATCGGGGCCCCCCATCAGGCTCCCATCTTACATCGGGGCCCCCCATCAGGCTCCCACCTTACATCTCGCCCCCATCAGGTTCCCACCTTACATGGGGGCCCCCCCATCAGGTTCCCACCTTACATCTGGGCCCCCCATTAGGCTCCCACCTTACATCTGGGCCCCCATTAGGCTCCCACCTTACATCTGGGCCCCCATTAGGCTTCCACCTTACATCTGGGCCCCCATTAGGCTCCCACCTTACATCTGGGCCCCCATTAGGTTCCCACCTTACATCAGGGGCCCCATCAGACCCCTACCTTACATCAAGGCCCCCCCCCATCAGACTTCCACACTACATCAGGGCCCCCATCAGACTCCCACACTACATCAGGGCCCCCATTAGACTCCCACCTTACATCAGGGGCCCCAGGGCTGTCTTTAATGTTGATTGGACCCTGGGCAAAAAATTTCTTGGCCCCCCCCCCCCCCATGCAATTTTGCTCTCCACCTGCTCTGAGACATACAATAAATATCAGCTAGACTTAAAATCAGTTTACTGTATCAGATCAGGCAGTGATTGCGATTGGTTGCCAGAGGTTACAGCATATCATTACCACTTACTGACTGGTTGCTAGATTTCTTCTTGTTGATTGGTTACTAGAGATTACTGTACAGTAATACTGCTCATTGATTGGTTGCTAGAGGTTACATCACATCATCTCTTCACTGCAGAGGGGCATGATATACATACATATGAATGCCGCAGGCCTCAGCTATTTACATATGAATGCTCCCATTATTTACATATGAATGACGGTTGTTTACATATAAACACAGGGTCTGCAGGTGAGTCATCTGTACACAACAATAATGCAGAGCTGGGCAGCATTAGTAGCAGCACTTCACACTGAGATATCAGGACACAGCACAGGACTAAAACTTCAAGGGACAAGGGAATTTAAACTGGGATAGTTGGCAAGTATGAGGCAGCTGCTTTGGGCCTCACAACAATGACAGGGCCCAGGGCAGCTGCCCCTTTTGCCCTGCCTTAAAGACGGCCCTGAGCCCCCCCCCATCAGACTGCCACCTTACATCAGGCCCCCCCCCATCAGACTTCCACCTTACATCAGGGTCCCCATCAGACTCCCACCTTACATCAGAATCCTCCTTACATCAAAGTTCCCATCAGAATTACCTTTAATTTAGAGTCAATAGCATAGTCCGCCATAAATCAGGGCCCCCCCTTATATCAGAGTCCCCACAAGAATGACCCCTTATAGCAGAGTCCTCATTTGGTCAGAGTCCATCCATAGCATGGTGCCCCTTACATCAGGATCCCCAACAGAGCGGAGGCTGTACACATCAGCTACGGGTTGGATAAAATCTCGTAGAAGGCCACATGTGGCCCCTGGGCTGTAGTTTGGAAAACCCGGTTTTAAAATAAACATCTTTTTTTCCCCCCTTTTCTTTTTTTTCCATGGGCTGAAAAAAATATTTCCATTATACCACAAAATGATGCAACAGAAATATTGGAAAACTGACTACTTGTTACATTGTCAATGTAATCTCAAATGTAAAATGTTGAAAGCCATAACAAAACAAATATAAATATAAATGTTCCAAATCGAAATGCACAGTATGTGGGGACCATAAAGAGATTAGGAGTGAACTCCGCTAGTAGGGAAAAGGTGAACCATGACCCCCCCCCCCCCACCACCAAAAAAAAAATATGCAAGTAATGCACATGGGATAATAGAAAAATGAAGGAGAACACTTCCAATAAGTACAAACAATCCAACCAACAGAAAACAGAACACTCAACCAGCACAATACTAAAAAACTAAAAAAGAATAGTAATAGTGACAAAAACAGCACCAGCCACATTACTATATCCTCCTTAATCCTGGGCTGTGATTGGCTGGGATCTGCAGATGATTACGGGTACAAATCTCCCACTTTCCAAAGACAAAGTAACAAATATCGAGTGGAAATGGTTTGGAGGTTTGGAGGGGAGACATTCGATGGACAGTAAGGAAACACTAGAAGAAGGAGAGATGGAGGAGCGAGATAGAAGGAACATTTTAGAAACGTAAAACGAGAAACGCAAATTAGCAAGTCAATGAGACCCGGAGAAGGATAATTCAATTGATTTGTAAGGAAATATAGGAAGAGGGACAGGGGGGAGAGGGACAGGGGGGAGAGGGACAGGGGGGAGAGGGACAGGGGGGAGAGGGACAGGGGGGAGAGGGACAGGGAGGGGGAAGATACCTCCTAGAAGATGTTGGTGCACCTGCAGCTCTGCTATCACCTGGGGATGTTGGAGATGCAGGTAAGAAAGGAACGACCTCCCTCCCCTCCCCCGCCACCGCCAACTGACGCACTGAGCAATGAGCACCGGCACTCCAGCAGTCTTAGGAAGTCTCCAGACTTAATAATTTAGAGTCCGGCAGCACCAAGTAGGCGGACCGGTCACCTTAGAGAGAAGGTCACATCGGTGAGTTTCCTGGACATGCGTCTTCAAGACATGGAATCCGGTTATATATTATTAAAGGAGAGGAAATGCTAACTATGCAGTTTCATCAAGGTGGTGCAAAACGGGGTAAATTCCCCAACCAATCAGCAACCATCCCTCAATAAGTGTAAGTTGTCACCTGATTGGGTGGCAGCCCTTTAAAAAGGCAAAACCCAGCCCCCCCCCCCTCCAAAATTAAAATAAATAACTAAAGCAGCTTTTGCTGCAATATTCCCAATCCTGAGATTTCCCCTGCAGTACTTTTTTTTTCAGTCACTAGATGTCCTCAATCTTATGGCCAGCATCATTCAACCTACTTCCTCTGAGCCCAGAGCATCCTGGACCCACCCCCAGCCTGTGAAAGGAGAATAGACATGTGAAATTTGTTTCATTCCAAAATTAAGCCTCGTACACCCGATCGTATTATCCGAGTGGGAATTGTGTGATGACAGGCTGTTGTCGGAAAATCCAACCGTTTGTACGCTCCATCGGAAATTGTTCTATGGTTTTATGGTCCGGCTACTGGTAGACACCGAATGTCGCGCACCTCATCCCAAAATTTAATTTAGAAAAAGCAAAAGGAGGAGGAGAGCGGGACTATAAAGGTGCTAGTACAAATTCTGTTAAACACAATGGAAGACCCACACAATGTTATATTAAAAATGTATACGATTCAACTTTCCAAATGTTAGTGAGCTCATATCAATTCTGGAAATTTATGACCCTTATCTGTGAAGGTGACCCTTACAAGGCACATGTACTAAAAGAGCTGGAAGAGGCTGACGTCATTTCCGGGTGCCGTCCGCACACAGAGGATCGTCTCGTGGGAGCTCCGGGTTTCTTTTCGCCCACAGCGCTGGGCTGCAGGGATACGGCGCCATCTTGAGGCCTGCTGACCCTCCGAGGCTCCCCGCTCTCTAATCCCACGATCCGGAACGACTGCCCGGTTCTAACCTACCAGCTGCCGCAGTTCCGGAGGGCACGGGACGAACGCTACATCGTTCAAACACCGGTGGATCCCGGCCGCTAGCTACATCCATCCAGCCGCCTGACGCCATCTTGCGGCCTGCCGTCCCGGACTTCCCAGCCTGTGGAGCACAGTGAGTAACAGGGCGGCAGCCCTATCTAGCCATAACGGGACACCCCTAGAGAGACTATTCACGGGCACACCGGAGGGGCTCTGAGCGGGGAATCTGTAGGCCTAATCTGAGTGGAACACCTAAGGTCGGCCTACTCTCCCAGGAAAGACCGCGGCTTGGGCCTACCCTCGGTAGTCGGAGGCCATCTTGCTACTCTGGGCACCCCAGCCTTATCCCATCTCACCCTCCCGAACAGCTCCCTCTGGCCCAGTTTCAGTGCCTCATTGAGATTATTATCTTCCCCACTTGGTTGCTAAGGCACTAGTCAGACACCCAGAGCCATATAGCAGCAGCTCGGAGGGAGTGGCACGTTTACTAGGCCTCAGCTTGCTACACCCTTGGCCTAGCAGCAGCAAGGGCCCAGTCATCCCTGTCCTCTCCAGCTCAACCCCTATTCAGCAGATGAAGCTCAGCATGGGCCTGAATAACCATATGTTCCATACTACGCTGTACACATGTTGTTAAGCGAATGAGACTGAGGGGCGCTCCACTTAGCATTCAGTTCTGAAGCTCCAACTAAGCCAGCAAAGATACACAAAATCCGCTCTACAACTCCCAAGACACATAGTAAAGGAACGGCGACTAACTAAACCACCTCTAGTTCCATACAGCGATTCCTGGTTGCCAGTGGAACCGGCCCTGGCGCATGTAGCAGTCAAGCTAGACGCACGAGACGCAACGCATCTCTCGCTTCACTAGCAACCTCTGTAAGAGAAAGTTCGCCTGTATCATCTTACTGCTCAGATCTTATGGAAGAACCTGAGTCTCCTACAGGCTCAGATATGGCGACTCTGCTGAGCAGCATCAGAAAAGAGTTAGCCGGGATGTTCCATGGACTCGAAAAATCAATAAAAAAGGAAATCACAGGGGTAAGAACAGATATGGCGCATGTTCTCGATAGTGTGGAGGGCACAGAACAGAGACAAGATACTCATGAAACAGCTATAAGAGAACTACAAAAGACTGTCACACAGCTAGCCCTTGCTCAACGTGCCTCACTTTAGAAGTTAGAGGACCTCGAGAACAGAAATCGCAGAAACAACCTACGAATCAGAGGTCTGCCTGAAGTGACTGGAGATAAAGATTTGGAGTCGCAGATTAGAGGTATATTTATTTCAGTGTTGGGAAATGAACCCACTGATCCGTTGCGCTTTGATCGGGTTCATCGGGCTCTTGGGTCTCGTACCATTGCTCCTGAGCAACCCAGAGACGTAATATGCCGTCTACATTATTTCACAGATAAGAACGCCATTATGGTCAAGTTGAGGAGCATTCCCAACATTGACCTTGATGGAGCAACTCTCAATATTTTCTCGGATTTATCTAAAGAAACCTTAGACCGCCGCAGAGCCCTTAAACCACTTTTGGAACATTTACCTTCTAAGGAGATTACCTATAGATGGGGTTTCCCGGCGTGCCTTATTGCTACCAAAAATGGTCGCTCCCACACCCTCCGGTTCCCAGAGGAATTGTTACAATTTTTAAAGGACCTTAATCTGCCCTCAGTGGACCTCCCGGGCTGGCATGATCCGGTCCCTAAGTTTTCACATATATAGGACTCCCACTGGCAAAAATCTCCTACTACTAAAAAAGGGCGCTCTTCAGCGTCAGGTCCTGTATAATAACATAGATGAGTAAAGGGTGATTATGCCTATGTACTTTCCTTTTTTTTCTTTGGTTGAGTATGCCTGTAAGTTATTATATCTAATGAGATGTGACTTGGCCGCTAAAGTATATTTGTTATAAAAAGGTTTATTGCTTACTGTTGGAGCAAAAAGTATTCCTCTGCACACTATCTGACGCAAGCTGAATGCGGGTGGAGCACAATGCTCCTATGTGTCTTCTATACGACACGTTCCCCTCCCCTTCTTTCCTTTTGGGGTTGTGGAGAGCGGGTAGCCTTCGAGTTTTCTTATCCGTTCTCCTACGGGAGTTCTGGACGGCTGCCCGTGCTCTCTCCCCCCATAGGGACAACCGCAGAAATCTGCGTGATAAATTAAGGTTTCCCACATGCGTCCAGATGGACGTTTTTGTTGTTTATGTAAATTTGTCTTTTTGTTTTTCTCAATACTTCCCTGTTTCTTTTTTGTTTTATTTTCCCTATCAAGGCTGGCATGCATGGCTAAGTAGGTTCAAGGGTTATGCTCTACTGTGATAAATGGCCACACTTAAAGTTATTTCTTATAATGTTAGGGGTTTAAATGCTGCGGCAAAACGGCATCAGGTTATCCGTGAATTACGGAAACTTGCCTCTATTGTGTTTCTTCAGGAAACACATTTAACCCATACTACGCAGGTCAAATTGACCTCGCTTTATTTTCCTCAGTGGTATTATAGCCTTTCAGATACGAATAAAGCTAAGGGGGTGGCTATTGGTATTAGTAGTAGCGTACCCTTCTGTTTTTTAGATATGCAAGCGGATGACCATGGTCGTTTTCTTTTTTTAAAGGGCTTTTTAGGTACTACCCAATGTACTCTAGCAAACATATACTGCCCGAATCAAAATCAACCTACCTTTTTTTCTCAAATTCTTACTGATTTATCACAATTTGCTGAGGGTTTAATCATACTGGCAGGAGACATAAATATGTCTCTAGATCCTGTTTTGGATACATCCCACGGTCGCTCTAACATCTCTTTTAAGCGCCTGTCCTTTGTTAAAAAGAGACTAATAGACCGACAATTGATAGACGTATGGCGTATTTTACTTTCAAAAGAAAAAGATTTTTCCCATTTTTCGAAGACTCATCAGTCTTATTCCCGAATAGATAATATCTTTTTAGACCATTATCACCTCCCATTATTACAATCGGCGAATATAGGTACTGCGACACTGTCAGATCATGCACCTGTGTCGATGAGTATGACCATGCCCACTTTGACTCAGCGCTCCAATAATTGGAGACTCAATGATTCTCTTCTTTCTAACCCAACAGAAGTTTCTGTGTTCGCCTCTCATATATCGCAATATTTTAAAGACAATAAACCTTCTGAGACATCCCCTGCTATTGTATGGGAAGCTCACAAGGCAACTATGAGAGGCCGACTCATAGAACTTGGGGCAAGGAAAAAAAGAGAGCGTGGTCAACAACTTGAACAGGTCCTGCACCAAATAACAGAACTTGATAAACAACATAAACTCACTTTGCACACATCCCAGCTAGAAGCTCTCACATTGAAACGAGAGGAACTAAAAAATCTTCTTAACCTCGATACAGCTCGGAAATTCCAACGATATTCGCAAAAATTCTATGAGTGGGGGGACAAACCTAGCAGACAATTAACAAGATCCCTCAAAGAAAAACAGACTAGATTGTTTATTCCTAAAATAAAGTTATCAAACGGAAATTTAGTCCATGTGACTCCTCACATTGCTAAAGCTTTCAGGGACTATTATGCAGATTTGTACAAAGTGCAGTGTGACTCCCCGTCTCTGACTGTGAAGGAGAGACGTAACCTTATGCTTACATATCTAAAAGAAGCAAATTTGCCCAAACTTTCAAATTTGACTCTCAGGGAACTTGAATCTGAACTTTCGGTTGAGGAATTTCAGGCGGCTCTGAAGTCTTCACCGTCAGGTAAAGCCCCGGGACCGGATGGTTATACTATCCGGTACTATAAAACATTCAGTGATATCCTTCTGCCCCGCCTTACGGCTTATGCCAATTCAATCTCACAGACCTCGGGACTACGCCCGGAATCTCTTACAGCCCATATTTCAGTTATCCTTAAAGCAGATAAGGACTCTACTCAATGCAGTAGCTATAGGCCAATTTCCCTATTAAATGTTGATATCAAATTATATTCTAAGGTAATGGCCAACAGACTACTCCCTCTTATACCTAGTTGGGTTTCCACGGATCAGACGGGCTTTATGCCACACAGAGAAGCCAAGGATAATTCTCTCCGGGCGATATCTCTTATACAATACGCTCAAAGGTCTTCCCAGTCCACCCTATTCGTATCTACAGATGCTGAAAAAGCGTTCGATAGGGTGGACTGGGATTACTTAAAACTGACCCTGCGACATTTTGGGCTGGGACCCAAGATGTTTTACCGCATTACTTCCCTCTATTCTAACCCCACGGCACAAATTCGCATAAATGGCACTTTGAGTGACTCATTCCAACTATTTAATGGGACCAGACAGGGCTGCCCTCTTTCTCCCCTTTTATTTGCCCTTACCCTCGAACCCTTTTTGGCAACCATAAGATGTAATTTAAATATACATGGGATTCAAGTAGGTAATAAAAACGCACAAATATGCGGCATATGCGGACGATATTTTATTTTTTATCCAGCAGCCTCGTATCTCGCTTCCTAATTTAATGTCAGCGTTTTCTACTTTTCAGACACTCTCCAACTTTAAAAATTAACCTATCTAAGTCTGAAATTCTAAATATTAATCTACCTGGAAGGGAGGTGGAAAATTTAAAACCCCTCTTCCCTTTTAGATGGGTTCAACGAAGTATGAAATATCTGGGAGTGAATCTTGTGCCTCACATTCAGTCCCTCTTTAAATATAAACTACATCCCATTATTGAATAATATTAGAAGGGATCTACAAAAGTGGAACACGCTGACACACTCATGGTTGGGTAAAGTGAGTATAATTAAAATGAACATTCTGCCTAGAGTTCTTTTTTTCTTTCAAATGATCCCATTGGGTGTCCCTATAGGATTTTTTTCCCTATTACAGACCATGGTCTCCCGCTTTATTTGGAGGAACAGTCACCCCAGAGTATCTAAGGAAGTGTTATTTCGCTCAAAAGGAAGCTGGGGGACTGGCCCTTCCAAATTTTAAGGCTTATTATAATGCTGTGATTCTGTCTAGGATATCCGAATGGAAATATGCTGCTAATTCCAAACTTTGGGTGAGTTTGGAATATGCTCTTAGTAACACAGACCTAGCAACTACACCCTGGTTGCCACGCTTACATAGACACCTTGCTCCAAGTACCTCCACTTTAACCACTTCCACCCTGGATGTATGGGATGCCTTACATAGGAAGTTCTCGTGGTCATATGCTTCTCCTCTGTTACCTCTTTTGGACCACGATTATTTCTTACCTGGCCTATTAGATCCCGGCTATAGGACGTGGTTGCCAGAAGAACCTCTTCTACTACATCATGTTCTTCGAGCAAATGCGCTTAAGCCTCTTAAGGAAATTCTCGGCCTCAAGCCCATTATGTTTCTTGATAAATGGAGACATAATCAATTGCAAGGTTTCCTTAGAACTCTGCCTCAGCCGCTTAGAGGGATAGGACTTAAACAGCATTGAGGAAGCTTTTAATTCAATGGATCCACCTGAACATTGTATCTCGGTATTCTACAAATTACTCATCAAGCTCCAAGGTGATACTTATCCTCCCTTTCTCGCTAAGTGGGAGGCAGACTTGGAATCCTGCCTCTCAGACAGCCAAAAGGATAAAGTCCTACAGCTGACTCATATCTCTTCAATTGCATCAAGGATGGCTGAGGTCAATTACAAACTACTAACCAGATGGCACTACAACCCATCAAAGCTTCATCAGATGCTCCCCGACAACTCCCCGTTGTGTTGGAGGAATTGTGGGAACAGAGCAACCCACGCTCATATATGGTGGTCGTGCCCACTCATCCGCCCCTTCTGGTCTAGCATTATTCGAATTATCCAACAAATATACAATATTAATCTCCCTGCTGATGCATGGACCATTCTTTTCCATGCTACTAAGGAACCCGTCAGAAAATACAAATGTTCTTTAGTTCCACATCTGCTTAATACGGCTAAAGCACTTATACCTACCCTTTGGGGTCAGCCTGAGACTCCATCCGTGAAAAGTGGTTTCAAAAAATTTCAGAGGTCCATCTCATGGAAGATATCACTCATTGTAACAAGGACACTTTTCAACGACACACTTTAACTTGGACTCCGTGGATGGAGTTCAAAGACACCACAACCTATAGAGAGATACTTGCACAATCCCACTGAGACCCGTTTACATCTATTGAATAAGCTATCTATATCTTAAGGATGATTCCCTGTGGCTATTCTTTGGCTTATCCCTTAAGAGACTAAAATGTAATGTGACAAACATTTTATTGGATACCATACATGCCGGCCTTTCCTTTCCTCCTTTTTCTTTCCTTTTTTATACCCCTATTTTTGTTCTCTTCCTTTTCTCGGAGAGAGTGAGAGAGGGGGATTAGATTTGTTCTTCCCTGAGGCTTCCCATACTCCCCCCCCCCCTTTTTTTTTTTTTTAGGCACAGGTGACGATAATTTTACTTGTTATTTTTCTCTCTACATATATGTTTTGTCACTTCATTAGTGTAGTCACTTGTAAATTCATCCCTTAGTCCTCTATACAGTCCACTTTTAGATTTTAACACTTGTTTTTTAGTTTGTAGTAGTTTTTGAAATCAATGTTTTTCACTCTTTTTTAATTAATTTTACGTTAGAAGACATCAACACTAGAGTGATAGCACATAATATATCTGGGGGAGAGTATGGGGGATCGTATTGCCCCATCCCCCCCCTTTCTAAAATCTTCCCCACTCCCCCCCCCTTTTTTTTTTTATTTGGCACAGGTGACGATAACTTTACCTCTCACTTTTCTCTTTATATACATGTTTTGTCACTCATAAATTCATCCCCTAGTCCTTTACACTGTCTATTTTTAGATTTTAACACTTGTTTTTTAGTTCGTAGTAGTTTCTTGAAACCACTTTTTGTCTCCCTTTATTATTTAATTCCACTTTAGAAGACATCAACACTAGAGTGATAGCACATAATATATTTGGGGGAGAGTATGGGGGACTGTATTCCCCCATCCCCCCCCTTCTAAAATCATCCCCACTCCCTTCCCCCCCCTCTCTCTCCCTCTCCCTCCATCTCCCCATCTCTCCTTATTTTCTTCCCCCCCTTTTTTTTGTTTTTGTAATGGGAAATATTGAGACTGTAAATGTGTTTCATGTATTGTAATGTGTGTTATATATGTTCTTGGAAAATTAATAAAAAAGATAATAAAAAAAAAAATTAAAAATGTATATAAAAGTTTTTATTACATGAAATCAATACATAACTGTTTTTAAAAAAAAAAGCAGTATCAGGTGAGGGGGGGGGGGGGGGGGCGAGAAAGTCATACAGTTCCCAACATGTTTCGCCCATTGGGCTTCATCAGGGGGGGTATGTCAAGGCCTGATAATGTTGCAGCATTGTTGGCTGCAACATTATCAGGCCTCGACATACCTGCCCTGATGAAGCCCAATGTGCGAAACATGTTGGGAACTGTATGACTTTCTCGGCCCCCTCTATTTTGATGCAACCACCAATTAAACACTGTTCTTGTGTAATGAATATCACCTGATACTGCATTTAAAAAAAAAAAAGTTGTTATGTATTGATTTCATGTAATAATAACTTTTGTATACATTTTTAATATAAGATTGTGTGGGTCTTCCATTGTGTTTCACAGAATTTGTACTAGCACCGTTATAGTCCCGTTCTCCTCCTCCTTTTGCTTTTTCTAAATCGGACAATTGTTGTTGGATTTTCCACAGACAAATGTGGGATAGCACACTTTAAAATTGTCCGCCAACAAATGTGTGCTGTCAGATCTTCCGATCGTGTGTACAGAAGTCCATCAGACAAAACTCCAAAGTACAAACACGCATGCTCAGAAGCAATGCTCACCAAACACAACAATAGCAGAAGTTGCCCAAAGGTTGGCGCTAAAGAGCAGAAAAAACACGTAGTTTTGTGTTTGCTGGCCAAACAATTCTTTGCCATTTGTATGCAAGACAAGTTCACGGCCAACGCCCTTCGGACAAAAGTCCTACGCTTTGTCCGCTGAAAATCCGATCGTGTGTATGAGGCTTTAGTTTAAATGAATTTTGGCAAACTTTGTTAATTCGGAAATATCCCAAATTAGCAAAAAACCCGTTTAACAAAATTTTCAGACTGGTCGGAAGTTTGAATATTCAGAAATGCGAAAAATCCGAAAATTCGGAAATTTGAAAATCTGAAATAACGAAAAACAACTTACCTACCATATATACTCGAGTATAAGCCGACCCGAATATAAGCCGAGGCACCTAATTTTACCACAAAAAAAAATGGGAAAACTTATTGACTCGAGTATAAGCTTAGGGTGTCCATCTGCATGCCTCACTGTGCCTCACTTTGCCTCACTGTGCCCATGTCCATGCCTAACGGTGTCCATCTGCATGCCTCACTGTGCCCAATCTCCCTACCTGATCTCCGGCGCTGTGTGACTAGACTGACTCTTAACATGGGAGTCTATGGAAGGGGTGCCCGACTTTGAAAAATCGTTGCTTTCCGGCCGTAGGTCCCCTGAACAACAATCTTTGCACACTTGTAGATGAAGAGTGGGACTACATGTGTGCCAAGTTTGGGGTCCAGGGGACCTAGGGCCGGCCAGTACCGCGTCCCCAAAATCACCAGAGAAATTACCGTTTAACATTGAAGTCTATGGAAGGGGTGCCTGGCTTTGAAAAATCGGTGCTCACCGGCCGTAAGTCCCCTGGACAACAAACTTTGCACACTTGTAGAGGAAGAGTGGAGATACGTGTGTGCCAAGTTTGGGGTCCAGGGAACCTATGGCTGGCAGGGATCAGGTGCACAAAATTGAAGATGGACACAGACTCAAGTATAAGCCGAGGGGGGTATTTTCAGCACACAAAAAAATGTGCTGAAAAATTTGGCTTATACTCGAGTATATACGGTATTACTAAACTATTAAATCATAGGTATTGGAATTTCATTTTAAATTTGTCTGTTAGTGATCAAAACTAATACGAATTTATCCGAAGTTACAAATTATCCAAAATAACAAATGCTGCATCTAAACAAATTGAACGTAACAAATTACTTTTTATTATTATTATTAATTTGTTCTGTTCCATTTGTTTAGATGCGTCAGTCATTATTTCAGATAACTCTTATCTTCAGATAAATTTGTATTCGTTACGTTCACTAACAGCCAATTCTGAAAGGAAATTCCAATACCTAGAATTTAATAGTTATTTATTATTTGTTAGTCATTTCGGATTTTCGAATTTTTTAATTTTTGCATTTTCTAATTTACGAATTTTACGTCTGTTTGCCCATTTCCCTTACCTAGGTTGGAACCCATTGGTTTGCACCCCTTTTAAAAGAAGAAACCCATCCAAAAACTATTCAGTTCCATCAAGGCGGTGCAAAACGGGGTAGCCTCCCCAACCAATCAGCAACCAACCCCTCAATAAGTGTAAATTGTCATCTAATAGGGTGGCAGCCCTTTAAAAGCAGAAACACAGCCCCCCCCCTCCAAAAAAAAATAAACCAGCTTTGGCTGCAATATTCCCAATCCTGAGATTTCCCCCGCAGTACTTTTTTTCAGCCACTAGATGTCCTCAAGCTGATGGCCAAGATCATTCAACCTACTTCTTCTGAGCCCAGAGCATCCTGGACCCATCCCTAGCCTGTGATTGGACAGTGAAAGGAGAAGCAGCACAGTGATGAGCTCATCTTTCTGTCGCCTCCATGCACCCCTGGTGTATTCGTTGCCCCCCCCTCCTCCCCTGTGCACGCTTCCACCATGTTTCCAAGGCTACGTGTTCCCACCTGTGGGCCCAGGAACCCAATGGTTGGTGTCGCCAGGTTGAGGGGTGGGTGTCCAGCAAACGTCTGTTTGCCAATTTCCCCTACCTAGGTAAGAACCCATTGGTTTGCACCCCTTTTAAAAGCAGAAACCCATCCCAAAAAAACTTTGCAATATTCATTATTTAGAAATTTCCCCTGCAGTACTTTTTTCAGCCACTAGATGTCCTCAGTCTGATGGCCAGCACCATTCAACCTACTTCCTCTGAGCCCACTGCATCCTGGACCCACCCCCAGCCTGTGATTGGACAGTGAAAGGAGAAGCTGCACGGTGATGAGCTCATCTCTCTGTCACCTCCATGCACTCCTGGTGTATCCATTGCCCCCCCTTTCCCATGCACCCCCCCACCATGTTTCCAAGGATGGCACCTGTTGGCCTAGGAACCCCATGGTTGGTGTTCCCTGGTAGAGAGGAGGGTGTCCAGCAAAAGTGCTGATTTCCCCTACCTAGTAAGAACCCAGGAATGACATGTATCACATCATTTCAGGATTGGCGGTCAGTTCCGCCAGGCGTTCTTGCCGGGGAAGAAGCTAACAGAGCATGATCTGTACTCCATTACCTTCAATGGAGGACAGGCGAGACAACAACAGAGATCTAACAGACCCCTGATGTCTCCATAAAGAGAACCTGTCACAACAAAATCTTACTGTATGTGAAAACACAGTGTAGCGCTAAAAACCTTCAAAAATACAACATAGTATACAGTGCATCAAAAATGAGGATAATAATACTGTATCCAATAAAATACAACATGTGTACAGTAAATTAGTGCAAACAAAATAAAAGAAGTATAAACGGTGAAACCATAAAGTCACTGAGTGAACTAATTGAAATAAAATGTCCACAAATGTGTAAAGCTGAAATCCACTCGAGGATGGAGCTTGGAATGATAGGACCAGATGTGATTGGTCGTTGGAACACCGGGAGTGGTAATGTATCCTCCACAAAAAGAATATAGATGTATACGCTTACCGGACAAAATGGACACACGTGCCAGCGGCGGCGAGTCAATCAGGTTTGTATCAACCAAATCCTTGGACTTTAAAGCTGTACAAGACAGGATGGAACGGGAACCAGGTTGATGATCAATCGAACGATCGGTAATAGGCGATAGATGTTCTCATCCAAACCAGCGTGGGAAACAAGAGAAGCTCCATATGGTGAAGGTCAAACAAGGGGGATAAATAAATAAATAAAAAGTACATACATCAAAACACAGATGTGTACTATAGAGTGATCACAACGCTTAAAATCAATGTGGGAAGCAATATAAATGCAAGACCGACGCGTTTCGTCTCAAACGACTTCAACTGGGGCAAACTGAGCAAAAATCGTGTTATTTCCCGACAGGAAATTACGCGATTTAAGGCGGTTGCCATAACATCGGGGCGGGACCTTCCTCCGTTGTCGCCCGTTGTTATGGCAACTTTCTAAACAATCGGCGGCACGGCCGCCGGAACATCGCGTATGCACGATATCGAGAGGTGCATGTTGGTTACCCAGCATGCACCTCTCCAACAGTAATCCAGGAAGAGGATGTGATTGGGCTTCACATGACCACAATCATCATGGCAACGGCCAGAAGAGGATTTTATTAATAGTAAGTGTAGCGCACTGACCCCTTTCTTTACCAGCATTAACTTTGTCTCCTCGCAGGAAGAGAGAGGCACACCGCACCACAAGCCCGTACCCTCCTGTGTGAAGAGGTTGAGCGGTGTTGTTGTTGGGTCTTTCCACGGTCAGAACATGAAAACCCCCAGAGTCTGATTCTCACCTCTATGTTAGAGACAAGTCCTTGACTTCCCAGTAAAGTGAATGTCCACACAAGCTGAAACTCCAAATCAGAGTTTATTTTCTCTTAGCAATAACACAGTCTCTGATAGGAAAAAAAGGTTGGAGCAAGAAACAGAACAGCACAAGTAGTGGAGGAGGTCCAGGCACAAACGTTACGGATGTTCGCTCAGCTTATCGAGCAAATTTGACTAGGCGCACAGTCTCTGCCACAGACCTGGTGAAACTGATCCCCATCATTAGCTATGGCCTTTTTCTTAGGAGAAGACATCCCTCCGGAGAGTTACCGGGACCCTATCGTCACCATGACACTGCACTGGGTCTTCGGAGAGTTCCTTCCCGGCCTCCTCATTCTAGAGATGGGTCCCCTCGCGAGGTGGCACCCGGAAACTCCTCGATCCTTGGCGGACCCCAGCCGAAGGTGCTGGGCCCCAGGCCTCCACTGCGGTTCCTGGGCTTACATGCCCAGGACGAACAGGAACAACACGATAGTACCTCACCCTGGGCTAAAGGTGCCCAGGATGGAACCGGAACACTCCCTGGGAGTAGTAGGACTCCCGACGACCGAACCAACGACAACCCGGCCCCGGGCCAAAAGGTGCCCGGGGCGGACAGGAACAAGAACCTGGGGTAGGACCCCTCTGACAGAACCCTGAACAGGCAGCGGCTGCCCCTTTTATATCCTCTCCCAGCATGCCCAGCAGGTAGACCACACCCACCGTATGGCTGCTGAGAGGGGACAGACAAGGCACAGCACTGTATCAGCGGTTCAACCCTAGCCTACTATGGCAGCGCCACCTGCAGGCTACAGGGAACTGTACACTGATACTCTCCCTGTGGATAAAATGGTTATAAAAACCCTAATTAACGAGTTTGAGTAAACTACCTCTCATACGCTTCCCTTAAATTGACGACCCCGCTACATAAGTATATAAAAAAAAAAGATATAAGTCAGACCCACTAGCAAACATCTATAAAAACTTTATTTGGATAATTAAAGAATTATGATAGGATGTCTAAAAAAAAAAAAAAAATCTGTGTCTGGCACTCTGCTTTTGTAACGAATCAAAACTATTTTTTTCGTTCTGCACATGTCTAACCGCAGATATTGCTAGTCATTGACCAAAACAGAAAACGTATGAAAACGCAAGAATATGGTCCAAAACGCACTTCTAGATGTATGGATTATGCGGTAACACTGGCGTGAGCCTCGGCTATAGGCATAGGCAGCTGTGTAAGTCCACTGACATACAAAACGCACTTCTAGATGTATGGATTATGCGGTAACACTGGCGTGAGCCTCGGCTATAGGCGTAGGCAGCTGTGTAAGTCCACTGACATACAAAACGCACTTCTAGATGTATGGATTATGCGGTAACACTGGCGTGAGCCTCGGCTATAGGCGTAGGCAGCTGTGTAAGTCCACTGACATACAAAACGCACTTCTAGATGTATGGATTATGCGGTAACACTGGCGTGAGCCTCGGCTATAGGCGTAGGCAGCTGTGTAAGTCCACTGACATACAAAACGCACTTCTAGATGTATGGATTATGCGGTAACACTGGCGTGAGCCTCGGCTATAGGCGTAGGCAGCTGTGTAAGTCCACTGACATACAAAACGCACTTCTAGATGTATGGATTATGCGGTAACACTGGCGTGAGCCTCGGCTATAGGTGTAGGCAGCTGTGTAAGTCCACTGACATACAAAACGCATACACATAAAAGCACAAACACTGTGTGATACAAAGCAAAACAACTGAAAAGCTAAAACAACGAACACAAAATAACGGAATAGGAAAAGAATACAAAATCTAAAGAACACAAATCAGAAAAGGGATACAAAATGTTTCTCTTTGCTTCCCCTCCACCTCCCTGATACATTGTTACATTCATCCCAACCAGTCATATCAGACTCCTCCAACCTCAGCAGGCCGGGTAGACGGACTCATGGCCGATCCCGGTGTCACGGCTACATACAGAAGATGAGACGACATACAAAATCGCTTACATTGCCCATGTTCTCTCCGGACGGGGAAATGGAAAGTAGTTTTCCTCCAAGTTTCCTGCGGCTTCTCGCTCGGCGTTCTGACAAATATCTTATTCTTCTCCCGGAAAGGAAGAATGGCGATGCGCACTCTCGTAACCTGCACCGTGGAGGTCCCCCGGGATCCTCTGTAACTGTCTCAGGTCTACAGAGAATTGCCTTTGTAATAATTACTTTAGCTGTTAAGAGTTAGGCCAGGACTTGAACATATGCGAGACGGATATAAATGGCACTTCTCACGAAGAACGCCGCGTCTTGGAAGTGTTACCTTAACAATGTTGATACAGGAATGGAGGACTGATAAAACGTACAAATAATAAAGCTCTGTGGTCAGAACCGCGGTATTAAATCTGAACGCAAACATCTACAGTGCCATGAAAAAGTATTCATACCCCTTGACATTTTCCACATTTTGTCATGTTACACCCAAAAACATAAATGTGATTTATTGAGATTTTATGAGATGGACCAACACAAAGTGGCACATAATTGTGAAGTGGAAGGAAAATGATGAATATTTTTCAATTTTTTTTTACAAACAAATATGTGAAAAGTGTTGGGGGGCATTTGTATTCAGCCCCCTTTACTCTGATACCCCTAACTAAGATCTAGTGGAACCAATTGCCTTCAGAAGTCACCCAATTAGTAAATAGAGTCCCCCTGTGTGTAATGTAATCTCAGTATAAATACAGCTGTTCTGTGAAGCCCTCAGAGGTTTGTTGGAGAACCTTAGTGAACAAACAGCATCATGAAGGCCAAGGAACACACCAGACAGGTCGGTGATAAAGTGGTGGAGAAGTATAAAGCAGGGTTAGGTTATAAACAAATCTCCCAAGCTTTGATCATCTCACGGAGCTCTGTTCAATCCATCATCGGAAAATGGAAAGAGTATGGCACAACTGCAAACCTACCAAGACATGGCCGTCCACCTAAACTGACCGGGCCGGGCAAGGAGAGCATTCATCAGAGAAGCAGAGCCAAGAGGTCCATGGTAACTCTGGAGGAGCTGCAGAGATCCACAGCTCAGGGGGGAGAATCTGTCCACAGGACAACTATTATGCCGCATACACACGTTCGGAATTTCCGATGGAACAAATTGGAATTCCGAATGTGTGTGTGTGCCCCATCTGACTTTTCCCTTCGGAAATTCCGACGGATTTAGAAAGAGAACATGTTTGTCTGTATGGAACTCCGACGGAGAAAAAAGCACGCATGCTCGGAAACAATTTGACACATGCTCAGAAGAATTGAACTTAATTTTTCTTGGCTCGTTGTAGTGTTGTACGTCACCGCGTTTTGGACAGTCAGAATTTGGTGTGTCTGTGTCTATGCAAGACAGCCTGAGCAGAATTCCGTCTGAAAAAACGGTCGTGTGTACGCAGCATTAGTCGTGCTCTCCACAAATCTGCAATCTATGGAAGAGTGACAAGAAAGACAGACATTGGGGAAAGAAAGTCATAAGAAGTTCTGTTTGCAGTTTGTGAGAAGCCATGTGGGGGACACAGCAAACATGTGGAAGAAGGTGCTCTGGTCACATGACACCAAAATTGAGCATTTTGCTTTTGCCAAAACGCTATGTGTGGGGAAAACGGACACTGCACATCACCCTGAACACACCATCCACACCGTGAAACATGGTGGTGGCAACATCATGTGGTGGGGATGTTGATCAATTCAGCCAGATTGGAAGGTTTTCCAGCATGAACGGCCTGTGTAAGGTCATGATACAGCATCTCAATTGGATTTAAGTCCGGGCTTTTACTAGGCCACTCCAAAACCTACATTTTTATTTGTTTGAACCATTCAGAGGTAGACTTGCTGTTGTGTTTTAGGTCATTGTCCTGCTGCATAACCCAAGTGCACTTGAGCTTGAGGTCAGGAACTGATGGTCAGACATTCTCCTTTAGGATTTTCTGGTAGAGCTCAGAATTCATGGTTCCATCAATTATTGTAAGCCGTCCAGGTCCTGAAGCTGCAAAGCAGCGCCCGACTATCACGCTACCACCACCATGTGTGACTGTTGGTATGATGTTCTTGTTATGGAATGCTGTATTAGTTTTATGTAACGGGATGCACACCTTCCAAAAAGTTACATTTTTGTCTTAGTCCACAGAATATTTGCCTAAAAGTCTTGGGCATAATCAGTGGCGGCGAGTGCTCAAAATGTTTGGGGGGGCGCAAACAAACTGAAAAGGAAAAAAAAAACATCAATTGCCGCCACTGTGCCCCATCAATTGCTGCCACTGTGCCCCATCAATTGTCGCCACTGTGCCCCATCAATTGCCGCCACTGTGCCCCATCAATTGCCGCCACTGTGCCCCATCAATTGCCGCCACTGTGCCCCATCAATTGCCGCTACTGTGCCCCATCAATTGCCGCTACTGTGCCCCATCAATTTCTGCCAGTGTGCCCCATCAATTGCCGCCACTGCGCCCCATCAGTTGCCGCTACTGCGCCCCATCAATTGCCGCCACTGCGCCCCATCAATTGCCGCCACTGCGCTCCATCAATTGCCGCCACTGCGCTCCATCAATTGCCGCCACTGTGCCCCATCAATTGCCGCCACTGTGCCCCATCAATTGCCGCTACTGTGCCCCATCAATTTCTGCCAGTGTGCCCCATCAATTGCAGCCACTGCGCCCCATCAGTTGCCGCTACTGCGCCCCATCAATTGCCGCCACTGCGCCCCATCAATTGCCGCCACTGCGCTCCATCAATTGCCGCCACTGCGCTCCATCAATTGCCGCCACTGTGCCCCATCAATTGCCGCTACTGTGCCCCATCAATTGCCGCTACTGTGCCCCATCATTTGCCGCCACTGTGCCCCATCAATTGCTGCTACTGTGCCCATCAATTGCCGCCAGTGTGCCCATCAATTGTCGCAAGTGTGCATCGCCCGGGAGTCAGGACTTACCTGTCTCGCAGCGGGTCACGGTCGGGTCCTCCACGTCCACGCTCCTCGATGTCTCCGGTCCTCTCTATCAGGCGTCCAATCACAGCGCCTGTTGTTTCAGCCAATCAGGTGACAGGTAGCCATACCCGAGCATCTGATTGGCTGAGAGGCGGTTCAGTGTTAAGAAAGCGATTATTCGCTTTCCTAACTCACCACTGAGCAAACAGCGAACGCACAGCATTGCGCCTGCTGTTTACCATTTTGGAAGCTTATTAGAGCCTATGACTCTAATCAAGTGCTTACAAAAAAAAACAGCCGCTGTAATTCAGGTGCCCGACACCTGAATAGGGGGCGGCAGCGGCGACCATAGACTCATGCAATGCATGAATCTATCTATGGTGAGAGAGAGGTGGCAGGAGAGAGGGGGCGGCTCTCCTGCGCCCTTTATGGAGGCACCACCACTGGGCATAATCAAGATGTTTTTTGGTGAATGTGAGAAGAGCCTTTGTGTTTTTTTGGTCAGCAGTGGCTTTGGCCTCGGATCTCTCCCATGGACGCCATTTTTGCCCCGTCTCTTTCTTATTGGTGAATGATAAACACCGATCTTACCCGAGGCACGTGAGGCCGGCAGGTCTTTAGATGTCCTTCTGGGTTTTTTTATGACCTCCTGGATGGGTCCTCGTTGTTCTCTTGGAGTCATTTTTGTAGGCCGGCCACTCCTGGGAAGGTTCCTCACTGGGTCTCTTCTAGTGGATAATGGCTCCCCCTTCCCATGGTTCACTGGAGTCCCAAAGCCTTATAAATGTCTTTGAACCCTTCCTAGACCGATACTTGTCCATTACTTTGTTCTTTTTTAGATTGTGGGATGACGTGTGGCTTCTTGTGATCTGTTAGTCTGTTTCACTTCGTCAGACAGCTTCTATTTATGTGATTTCTTGATTCAACAGGTCTGACAGTAATCAGGTCTGGGTGTGGCAAGTGAAATTTAACTCCGCTTTGCAAAATGTTTCAATCACAGTCAGGGCCGCCATCAGGGGGGTACAGGCAGTACACCTGTAAGGGGCCCGGAGGTCCCCAGGGGCCCGGATGCCCCCCCTTTTTTTTTGTAAGGGGCCCAGAGGTCCCCAGGGGCCCGGAGTTCCCCAGGGCCCCGAATGTCAACCCCCCTTTTTGTATTTTTTTTATAATTTTTTTTATTATGATTTTTTTTAATTAAAATTTATTTTATTTATTTATTTTATTTTTATTTGTAAGGGGCCCAGAGGTCCCCAGAGGCCCGGAGGTCCCCAGGGCCCCGGATGGAAACCTCCCTCTTTTTTTTTTTTATAAAAATGATTATTATTATTTTTTTATTTTTGTAAGGGGCCCAGGAGGTCCCCAGGGCCCTGGATGGCAACCCCCCCCTTTTTTTTTTTGTGTTCGGCAGCACCCAAACCCCCTGCTTCTCAATTCGTGTCAACCCCCCCCCCCCGCTTATCAATTTGCTCCAGGGGGGGCCCCATGTCTGAAGCTGTGTAAGGGGCCCCGAAATTCCTGATGGCGGCCCTGATCACAGTTCATTCATGATTCAGCATGGGAGGGGGCAATTACTTTTCACAGCGCTGTAGGTGGGTGTAAGCAGACCCAAGTCCATTTACACCCGCTGCTCCATAGGGGTGAATGAACATTCCGATCGTGGTTCGGTCGCGTGAAACGGGCCCAACTGTCTAGTTACAGGCTGGGGGGGCAGGTCCAGGGCTGGGCTCAGAGGAAGTGGGTTGAATGATGCTGGTCATTAGACTGGAGGACATTTAGTGGCAGAAAAAAAAACTGCATAGGAAATTTGGATTGAAGGTAACTCTACCTGCATGTTCTCCCTGTGCTTGTGTGGATTTCCTCCAGGTATTCCGATTAACTCCCACATCAAAGATAACGATCTCCTATCTAGTGACCCTAATATGTGTATGTATGTATGCATGTTTTGTAGGGACTTTAGATTGTAAGCTTCTTGGGGGAAGGCCCCTGGGTTTGGAAAAGGCACGTTGGTGTGGCTTTTATACACAGGCTCGATGTGCGCCATGACGTCACGCGCAGGCACGTACCCTCCGAAACATGCTCTGCCACCACACAGGTACAGCGTGCACCAGCATGGCCCAAGCTCACCGAGTTCAATTTAGTCGACTTGGCACTGCACATGCGCAGTTCTGAAGCCGGCCCACAGCTATCTTTTTTATGAGCAGTCATTGACATTACCGGACATTGACGGACAGGTAGCAACCCTGCTTTGGGACTGATGTGAAGGACTAGAATGTAAAGCACTGTAAACTGAGAGGGGATAAAAAACGACGACGTCGTCATCGTCATCCTTAAGGCCCCTTTCACACATACGTGTCTGTATACGGGCTCCGCTTTGCTCAGCAGGGATCGCTCCGTCGATCCCCGCTCAGCAGGCAAATGACAGGTCTGTCTCTGCACACCAGTCAGGTCTCCGCTCTCCTCTATGGGGGATCGGATGAAGACGGACCGTAGAGTCAGTTTTTATCCGATCCGATCCGCCAGACGGATGGAAAAGTAGGGTTTCCATCCTTCACACTTTAGCGGATCGGAGCAAGTCGGATGTCAGCGGGCATGGTCACCGCTGACATTCGTCGCACCACACCATAGACCTGTATGGAGCGCCTGTTCAGGTCCGCCTAAAAAACTGACAGGCGGACCTGAATGGTGTAAAAAGGGCCTAATATTATTCATATTATTATCATCATTATTATTATTAATAATAGTGAATAATAATAATATTAAGAATGATAATAAGAATAATACTGTGAATGATAATAATAATAAATATTAATATTATTCACATTATTATTATTATTATCATCATCACATTATTATTAACATTATTCACATTATTATCATCATCATTCTTAATATTATCATTCTTAATATTTATCACATTATTATTATTAAGAATGATAATAATAATATTAAGAATGATAATAATAATAATAATAATAATAATAATAATAATGGTATTATTATTAAGAATAATGACAATAATATTAAGAATGATAATAATAATAATAATAATAATAATAATAATGTTCTTAATAATAATATTAAGAACATTATTATTAAGAACATTATTATTATCATCATTATTATCATCATTCTAAATAATATTATTATCATTCTTATTATTATGAACATTATTATTATTTTTAAGAATGATAATAATAATATTAGGAATGATAATATTATTATTTAGAATGATGATAATAATAATAATAATAATAATAATAATAATAATAGGAATGATAATTACAATAATAATGTGAATAATGTTATTAATAATAATAATAATAATAATAAGAATGATAATAATACCAATATTAAGAATGATAATATTAATAATAATATTATTTAGAATGATAATATTCTTAATAATAATAATATTAAGAATGAGAATAATAATAATGGTATTAATATTTAGAAAAATGATAATAATATTAAGAATGATAATAATATTAAGAATGATAATAATAATAATAATAATAATGTTCTTAATAATAATATTATTAAGAACATTATTGTCATCATCATCATCATTCTAAATAATATTATTATCATTCTTAATATTATTATGAACATTATTATTATTATTATTATTATTAGGAATTCTAATAATATTATTTAGAATGATGATGATAATAATAAGAGGAATGATAACAATAACAATAATAATGTGAATAATGTTCTTAATAATAATAATAATAAATAATAATATTAAGAATGATAATAATAACAACAATGTGAATAATACCAATATTAATAATAATAATAATAATAATTATAATAATAAATGCTCGGGTGCTATAGGGTAATCCTTATTTTGAATGGGTAGGGTGCAATCTAAGCATATAGAACTACTACAAGTCTCAGAATGTATCCAATACCACGGCTGTGATTTTTCCTTACAATGGAAATTTCTTCATCAGCCGGTTATGTGACATTCACTAAGATTCGATCACTGAAACGGGTTAATTGGTAATTAAAACTGATCCCTAAAGATTTCTCATTAGGCAAATAAAATGAATTTCTCACGCGCTCGCCCCAGAGATCAGCCCTGGAAATAGATCTGTGGAGCGTGGCCTAATAAAGCCGATCCTGCACGACGAGGGAGGGACGCTTGGCTGAAAAAAGATTTTTTGCTTTAAAATCTAAAGCCGGCCATACGAAAAATCTGTACAATTTCTGTACAATCTTAGATGTACTCTGCAATGTCACATGTCACCTAAACATCCCATACGATTTGTATCCAATCAGGAGGCTGAATGACATCGTTTTTAGTAGATCCAAAGGTTTTTTAAATGAGATATTACTGTACGTTGAACGGTTCCTCTCTCTCTTTATCTTATTTTTAACATAACATGCTGTGCTATATTATAAATATTTTCACAAGTGTGCAGTCAGCATCCAGTCTGAACAACTCGTTTTATTTATTATTTTGGTATTACTGGTACCTATTTAGTGCCGACAATTTACGGAGTGCTTTACATATACAGTAAATAGTACATTCACATCAGTCCATAAGTGTGCACCCCAAAGCTCAAACACATAAGCGTGTGTGCATGTGCATAGTAGACGGTGTCAGTAGAGCAGAAGACGGTGTCAGTAGAGCAGTAGACGGTGTCAGTAGAGCAGAAGACGGTGTCAGTAGAGCAGAAGACGGTGTCAGTAGGGCAGTGGACGGTGTCAGTAGGGCAGTGGACGGTGTCAGTAGGGCAGTGGACGGTGTCAGTAGGGCAGGGGACGGTGTCAGTAGGGCAGGGGACGGTGTCAGTAGGGCAGGGGACGGTGTCAGTAGGGCAGGGGACGGTGTCAGTAGGGCAGGGGACGGTGTCAGTAGGGCAGGGGACGGTGTCAGTAGGGCAGGGGACGGTGTCAGTAGGGCAGGGGACGGTGTCAGTAGGGCAGGGGACGGTGTCAGTAGGGCAGGGGACGGTGTCAGTAGGGCAGGGGACGGTGTCAGTAGAGCAGGGGACGGTGTCAGTAGGGCAGGGGACGGTGTCAGTAGGGCAGGGGACGGTGTCAGTAGGGCAGGGGACGGTGTCAGTAGGGCAGGGGACGGTGTCAGTAGGGCAGGGGACGGTGTCAGTAGGGCAGGGGACGGTGTCAGTAGGGCAGGGGACGGTGTCAGTAGAGCAGTGGACGGTGTCAGTAGAGCAGTGGACGGTGTCAGTAGAGCAGTGGACGGTGTCAGTAGGGCAGTGGACGGTGTCAGTAGGGCAGTGGACGGTGTCAGTAGGGCAGTGGACGGTGTCAGTAGGGCAGTGGACGGTGTCAGTAGGGCAGTGGACGGTTTCAGTAGGGCAGGGGACGGTGTCAGTAGGGCAGGGGACGGTGTCAGTAGGGCAGGGGACGGTGTCAGTAGGGCAGTGGACGGTGTCAGTAGGGCAGGGGACGGTGTCAATAGAGCAGGGGACGGTGTCAGTAGAGCAGGGGACGGTGTCAGTAGAGCAGGGGACGGTGTCAGTAGAGCAGGGGACGGTGTCAGTAGGGCAGGGGACGGTGTCAGTAGGGCAGGGGACGGTGTCAGTAGGGCAGGGGACGGTGTCAGTAGGGCAGGGGACGGTGTCAGTAGAGCAGTGGACGGTGTCAGTAGAGCAGTGGACGGTGTCAGTAGAGCAGAGGACGGCATCAGTAGGGCAGTGGACGGCATCAGTAGGGCAGGGGACGGTGTCAGTAGGGCAGGGGACGGTGTCAGTAGGGCAGGGGACGGTGTCAGTAGAGCAGTGGACGGTGTCAGTAGAGCAGTGGACGGTGTCAGTAGAGCAGTGGATGGTGTCAGTAGAGCAGTGGACGGTGTCAGTAGAGCAGTGGACAGTGTCAGTAGGGCAGTGGACAGTGTCAGTAGGGCAGTGGATGGTGTCAGTAGGGCAGTGGACGGTGTCAGTAGGGCAGTGGACGGTGTCAGTAGGGCAGTGGATGGGGTCAGTAGAGCAGTGGACGGTGTCAGTAGAGCAGTGGACGGTGCCAGTAGAGCGAGTGAGTGAGTGAGTGAATAACTTGTATAGCGCTACAAATGCGAACTAAATCGCCTCAAGGCGCTTTGCATCCAGTGACATCCTGACCCTTCAGAATAGGTGGGTCTTAAGTTTTTTCCTGAAGGCCCGGTGGTTTTCTTCCATGCGGATGTTGGTGGGTAGAGCGTTCCATAGCCGTGGTCCTTGGACTGCAAATCTTCGTTCTCCCTTTGATTTGTAGCGGGACTTGGGGATGTGAAGGAGGTTTTGGTTGGTTGATCGGAGATTGCGATTGGGGGTGTAGTGTTTTATCTTCTCGCATAGATATTGTGGAGCGTTTCCCTGTGTGCACTTGTGGGTGAGACAGAGGGTCTTGAATGTGATCCGATCCTTTACGGTTAGCCAATGAAGGGTCCTCAGGGAAGGGGTGATGGATTCCCAAGGTTTTTTTCCCGTTACCAGCCTGGCAGCCGTGTTCTGGATGACTTGTAGGCGCGAAATCTGGTATTTGGGTAGTCCGAGGTAGAGGGCGTTTGCGTAATCGAGTCGGGAGTTGATAATTGTTCCAACTACTACTGCTATATCCTCTTTTGGGATGAAGGGGATGAGTCTACGTAGTAGACGGAGGAGATGGTGAGCTCCGCTGACTACTGATCCAATTTGTGCGTCCATCGACATCTCCGAGTCAAAGATGACTCCGAGACTTTTGACTTTGGTGCTCGGGGTAACGGTCTGTCCAAGTATAGTGGGGAGTGTCCAAGAAGTCTTAGTTTTTGTCTTTCGGTTTGCGTGGAGGAGAAGGAGTTCTGTTTTGGATCCGTTGAGTTTGAGGGAATTCTCAGTCATCCATTCATCGATCAATGTGAGACAGTTTTCCAATCCGTGATATTGGTCTTTTTTCCCGGTGATACGAAAGTAGAGTTGGGTGTCGTAGAGCAGTGGACGGTGCCAGTAGAGCAGTGGACGGTGCCAGTAGGGCAGAGGACGGTGTCAGTAGAGCAGTGGATGGTGTCAGTAGAGCAGTGGACGGTGTCAGTAGAGCAGTGGATGGTGTCAGTAGAGCAGTGGATGGTGTCAGTAGAGCAGTGGACGGTGTCAGTAGAGCAGTGGACGGTGTCAGTAGAGCAGTGGACGGTGTCAGTAGAGCAGTGGACGGCGTCAGTAGAGCAGTGGACGGCGTCAGTAGAGCAGTGGACGGTGCCAGTAGAGCAGTGGATGGTGTCAGTAGGGCAGAGGACGGTGTCAGTAGAGCAGTGGACGGTGTCAGTAGGGCAGTGGACGGAGTCAGTAGGGCAGTGGACGGAGTCAGTAGGGCAGTGGACGGAGTCAGTAGGGCAGTGGACGGAGTCAGTAGGGCAGTGGACGGAGTCAGTAGAGCAGTGGATGGTGTCAGTAGGGCAGTGGATGGTGTCAGTAGAGCAGTGGACGGAGTCAGTAGGGCAGTGGACGGAGTCAGTAGAGCAGTGGATGGTGTCAGTAGAGCAGTGGACGGTGTCAGTAGGGCAGTGGACAGTGTCAGTAGGGCAGTGGACAGTGTCAGTAGGGCAGTGGACAGTGTCAGTAGGGCAGTGGACAGTGTCAGTAGGGCAGTGGACAGTGTCAGTAGGGCAGTGGACAGTGTCAGTAGAGCAGTGGACGGTGTCAGTAGAGCAGTGGATGGTGTCAGTAGGGCAGTGGACGGAGTCAGTAGGGCAGTGGACGGAGTCAGTAGAGCAGTGGACGGTGTAATTAGGGCAGTGGACGGTGTCAGTAGGGCAGTGGACAGTGTCAGTAGGGCAGTGGACAGTGTCAGTAGAGCAGTGGACGGTGTCAGTAGAGCAGTGGATGGTGTCAGTAGGGCAGTGGACGGTGCCAGTAGAGCAGTGGATGGTGTCAGTAGAGCAGTGGATGGTGTCAGTAGAGCAGTGGATGGTGTCAGTAGAGCAGTGGATGGTGTCAGTAGAGCAGTGGATGGTGTCAGTAGGGCAGAGGACGGTGTCAGTAGCTTTTAGTTTTATTATTTTATTTTTTAATTCTTTTTTACAATTTTATTTTTTAATCATTTTTTTCAATATCCTTTAGGAGAAAAAATAAGAACTTTTTTTATTTGGTGAAATATCAGGGGTCTAAACAGGGAGAATATGCACCACATGGGGTGATTAGGGTGTGCCCAGAAACACCTGACACACCCTTTGCGCACACCTATGCATCAGTTTCTACCCTCAAGGAGCTTAGAATCAAAGGGCCCCCAACTCACGTTCATACATACACATACTGGGGCCAATTTAGAAGCGAATTACCATACCAGCTTGTATTTGGGGGTGTAGAAGGAAACCGGAGTACCTGGGAGGAAACCCTCACAAGGAGAACATGCAAACTCCAGGCAGGTAGTGCTGTGGTTGGGATTCAAACCGATGACCCCAGTGCTGCCAGGCGGTGGTGCTAACCACTGTTGAGATAAAGTTAATAATTGGAAAAGAAACCAAGAAATGTAATGTGTTCAAATGATTACATTATATGCCCGCAGGTTGGGGAGACCTAGTTTATGGCCAAAAGTATGTGGACATCTCTCCAAATGATCAGGTCAGGTGTTTCCTGTGAAAGGTACTATTAATATTACATCATACAAAGTCACTATAGACAGTTGTGCTCTTCCATCCTCTTGGAACTTCTTCCAAGACCCTTTTCTGTTCCAGGATAACTGTGCCTCTGTACATTCCGGTGTGCAGTTCCAGGACCTTGTCAACTCCATAAAATCATGGTTTGACCAGTTTGGTGTGGAGGAACTTGAATTTCCTGCACAGAGTTCTTACCTCAACCCTATTGAACACCTCTGGGATGAACTGGAATGCCAACTGTGAGCCAAGTCTTCTCAGTTCCTGACCTCAAAAATAGCCACAAATTCCCACAGACACCCTCAAAAATCTTGTTAAAAGTCTTCTTAGAAAGAGTGGAGGATGTTCAAGCCACATAGGTGGTCCAAGTCAATAAAGACCAGTTGGGTGTGGAGGAACCCATGTGGACTGACCTCCACCGAAACTGAACACTTTTGGGATGAATTGAAACTCAGATTGTGGGTCAGGTCTTCTATGCCAACATCAGTACCTGACTCCAATAATGTTCGTTTGGATGGGAAAGGTTCTAGCCTTCTTCTGGGCTTCCAGCCACGTGGCAAGTCTTGTAAAGGTCCTTTTTCCGTTCCAGCATGACTGTGTACAAAGCCAGCTCCATAAAGACATGGGTTTGACCAGTTTGGTGTGGAGGAACTCGAGTGTCTTGCACAAAGCCCTGACCTCAACCCTACTGGACAACTTTGGGATGAATTTGAATGTCGATTGTGGCCAGGTGTTCTCATTCCAGATCAGTACCTGACCTCATGAAAGCTCTTTTGGGCGACAGGGGTTTTAGCCTTCTCCAGCCTGGTGGTAACAGTCTTGGAAAAGCCCTTTTTCGGTTCCAGCAACCTCAACCCTACTGAACAACTTTGAAATGAATTGGACCGAGCCAGGTCTTCTCAGCCAACATCTCCATAAAATCATGGTTTGTCCAGTTTGGTATGGAGGAACTTGAATGTTCTGCACAGAGTCCTGACCTCAACCCTATTGAACATTTTTATGATGAACTGGAATGCCAACTCTGAGCCAGGTCTTCTCAGTTCTTGACCTCAAAAATAGCCACAAATTCCCACAGACGCCCTCAAAAATCTTGTTAAAAGTCTTCTTAGAAGAGTGGAGGATGTTCAAGCCACATAGGTGGTCAATAAAGACATTGTGTGACCAGTTGGGTGTGGAGAAACCCATGTGGACTGACCTCCACCGAAACAGAACACTTTTGGGATGAATTGGAACTCAGATTGTGAGTCAGGTCTTCTATTCCAACATCAGTACCTGACTCCAATACTGTTCTTTTGGATGTCAAAGGTTCTAGCCTTCCTCTGGGCTTCCAGCCATGTGTCAAGTCTTGGAAAGGTCCTTTTCAGTTCCAGCATGACTGTGTACAAATCCAGCTCCATAAAGACATGGGTTTGACCAGTTGTGTGGAGGAACTTGAGCCAGGTTTTCCCAGCCAACATCAATACCTGACTTGGTACAGCGTTCCGTCCTGTCCCTCCATAGATTTTGATAGGCCGCCTGCAGTGGGGCTGGACACTGCACCTGTTCCCCCTGAGCCCACTAAAACCCCGGAAGGAACACTCTGCAGCTGGACAGCCCTCTGCGCCTCCTTTCGCTGCTTGTATTGTTCAGGTAGGCCATACAGAGATTCAATCAGAGAGAGAAAGCCTGAAGGCAAACAGTTTCTGTTGTGTTCTCTCATGAGAAAATACATGATGCCCCTTAAATCCTACATCATTTTATATAAATATAAAAAATTATAAAGCAGCAGTTTAAAACATATCATCTTTGCAAAATATTTTTATAAAAATGATCGACCCAATAAAGATATAGTTCCCCTTAAGCCACTCCCCAAATCATTGCAAGACGGCTCCGATATGTTGCATCACTCCCTTTTCTGCGGCACAGAAATAATTGTTCTAATGAAGTAGCGGTGTCTGAAAACAATCATGCTGTGCAGACCTGAACCTTTCCGCTGCTGAATGGAGTCTTGGGACTCATTTACTTTCCATTCCATTCACAATACAAGGATTGGAGCTCATTACTTCCCATCGCCTGGCAGGATCCTGTATGAGATGGTAACTGTATCAGCTGGGCGAGCTATCGCTGTGGAAATCAGATCGAATGTGATTATGGTATTGACCCGTGGTGTTACCATGCCCAGACAGCCTCCTTACCAGACTGTCATATACCGGTGTCAGCACTCAGGCTTATTGGATACATTGGGAAGGAATGCCCTTCACACTGCGCTGCCATTAGGATGGCCATGTGTACATTGGGAACTGAGGATCAGAGCCGGGGCAAGGGGTGGGCAGGAGGGACGGCTGCCCTGGGCGCAATGGTAATACGCAAGGTGGGGAGAGAGATACCACCTATAAGCTGGCAGGAGTAGTGACAGCAGCTTCAGAATAACAATTATTTGTGCTGAGGAGCAAATTTGAGGGGGCGACAGTGGCGTATGATTTATTTTAAGAGGCACAATTTGGGGGGGGGGGGATTTGTTCTAGGAGGGGGAGATTTGGAAGGTAGGGGAATTTGTGTTAGGAATGGGGATTGGGGGGGCATTTGTGCTATAAGAGGGGATTTTGGAGGTGGGGGATGTGTACTAGTAGGGACGAGGGGATTTGGGAGGTGGGGGATGTGTACTAGTAGGGATAAGGGAATTTGAGAGGTGGGGGATGTGTACTAGTAGGGATGAGGGGATTTGGGAGGTGGGGGGTTTGTGTTAGGAAGGGGGATGGGGGGTATTTGTGCTTGGAGAGATGATTTGGGAGTGGGGGATGTGTACTAGTAAGGATGATTGGGGGGGGGGGGAATTTGTGCTAGTAGGAATGATTGGGGGGATTTGTGCTAGGAGAGGGGAAAGGATTTATGATCAGAGCGGAAATTTGAGGATTTGTGCTAGGAGGGGATGGGGAATTTCAGTGGGGGAGGGGATGGGGGGGGGGGTGTTGTACTGGAAGAGAAGGAGTTTGTTTGGGGAGGATTTTAGCTTGCAATGGGATATTAGGATTGGGGATAAGCGTGCAGATTAGTCCTCAACATAATCAAATTGAATACAGGAGGTGTGTTGCCAGATCTACTGGTGAAAACACAAGGGAAAAAAAAAGCCTAAAAAAGAAAAATAATGCAGCCGCCACATCTAATGATTAAGCTGTAATATATATATATAGACCAGGGAAGAGCCGCCTGCCAGCCCCACTATAAGGGAGGATTTTCCCTTTTCCCGGCATTAGATGAACAAGGCATAAAGGAGTGGAGGGGACTTACTGTAACTAATAATAAATAAATAATTTGCCAAACCAGAAGTAGAGGGGACCCAAAACCAATAAAACCATTACCATATTTTCCACCGTCCGAAGATACTTTGCGCACTGCATGTGTCCGTTGTACTCGGCGAGGTCGGCGGCGGTGTACCCATCATTGTCCTTAATCCCGAGCTTGACTCCATTCACCACAAGGATCTGACAGCACTAAAAACAAAAAACACAACGCCGTGAGAATGCGGACTGTACTACCTATACGGGGGGGGGGGGGGGGGCGTGTGTATATGAATCCATCAATGACCAGAGGTCGCTGATCCCCGGATACCCAGGTCAGATGTCCCATACACCAGTAGCTTGACAAAATCTGACTTATTTGCATACCGAAAATTTTTATACAACTTTTTCACATATAAAGCTTTTATCTGGTACATTGTATTAATAAAAGTCCTGTTTTGTTATTAATGAAAAATCCCCCGCGGTGCGTTTACTAACGCAGTGAGCTATAAGCAAGAGTCCTGTAAAATACCGGGAATAACCACCAGGGGGGGCGTGGAGATCTGGCGTCTGCACAAATAAGTAAAAAATGTAACAATCTAACAAAGCGTATAAAAAACACAAGACTGATAAAGAGGACTGATGAAGGGGAGGACCTTCTCCCCGAAATGCGTTTCCCACAATTCCCTGCAGATTGGACACAAGCAGGAGGTTGGTTTTGGATGTTTATCTGGTGTGGAGGTGTCCATCCCGGCTACAGCATCGGTGCTCCCCGGTGCATCTCTGATATTCTCACAGCGGCTCCAGCCTGATGATTGGAGGCCGCGGATCTGGGACTGTCTCCATGCCATTATTTTCCCCTCTGAGTGCATTCATTATTGATTTTATTTGTGCTATTTAAAATAAAAAAAGTTATGAGGTTGCTTGGCGCCTCTCTTTTTTTCTCTCGTTTTCCTTTTTTTTTAATTAATAATAATAATAATAATAATAATAATAATAATCATCTTATTATTATTATTGGCTGATAGATGCAAAAGAAAGTAAAACAAATATATGTATACATTTGAAGTGTTTTTATTTAAATTTTTTATACACAACAATTTGTTACAATTAAAAATGAAGGAGACTGCAAATACAACTGCAGCCTCAAGATGGCAGTGTTCCCCTGCAGGCTTCTATTTTTGCTTTTTCCCCCATTTTTATTTTATTAATTATTATTTGTAATTTTTTTGTTACTTGATTATTACATCTACAATTAAAAATGATGGCACTGCAGTCTCATGGCTCACTCTGGTTCTCAGGCATCAGTGAGGCTGTCAATAACGATGGGATGGAGAGCCAGCAGCCACGCAAAGTGTCAGCTCTCAAACGGAAGGAGATTTTTAAATAAACGTCCCAAGAACTATATGGCCATGCAAGGGACAGACCCTGGGCGCATTTACACTTTACCACACATTAAAGAGCCCACCGCTTCAACATGCTTTTTTGATGTGTTTTTGATGATATAATTTTGCCCCTGTTCAAATCATTAGTAAGACCTCATCTGGAATATGCAGTTCAGTTTTGGGCCCCAGTTCTCAAAAAGGATATCAGGGAACTGGAGAAAGTGCAGAGAAGGGCAACCAAACTGATAAGAGGCATGTAGGAGCTCAGCTATGAGGAAAGATTAGAGGAACTGAATTTATTCACTCTTGAGAAGAGGAGATTAAGGGGGATTTGATCAACATGTACAAATATATAAGAGGTCCATATAGTGAACTTGGTGTTCAGTTATTCACTTTAAGGTCATCACAAAGGACAAGGGGGCGCTCTTTACGTCTAGAGGAAAAGAGATTTCACCTCCGAATATGGAAAGGTTTCTTCACAGTAAGAGCTGTGAAAATGTGGAATAGACTCCCTGCAGAGGTGGATCTGGCCAGATCAGTAGATTGCTATAAGAAAGGTCTGGATTCTTTCCTAAATGTACAGAATATAACTGAGTACTGACATTTATAGGTAAAGTTGATCCGGGGAAAATCCGGTTGCCTCTCGGGGGATCAGGAAGGAATTTTTTCCCCTGCTGTAGCAAATTGGATCGGCTCTGCTGGAGTTTTTTGCCTTCCTCTGGATCAACTGTGGGTATAGAATTGGGTATATGGGATTGTACGATATATATATATATATTTTTTTTATGGTTGAACTGGATGGACTTGTGTCTTTCTTCAACCTGACTAACTATGTAACTATGCTTCAGTGATGCTTTTTTGAAGATTTAATAAAGATTGGCAAATGCCCTGTGTGTGTGCATTAATTTTCTATTTGTTTTAAAGGAGCCCAGCAGATCCCCAGCTCATTAGTGCCCCCACTCAGCAGATCCCCAGCTCATTAGTGCCCCCACTCAGCAGATCCCCAGCTCATTAGTGCCCCCTCTCAGACGATCCCCAGCTCATTAGTGCCCCCACTCAGCAGATCCCCAGCTCATTAGTGCCCCCACTCAGCAGATCCCCAGCTCATTAGTGCCCCCACTCAGCAGATCCCCAGCTCATTAGTGCCCCCACTCAGCAGATCCCCAGCTCATTAGTGCCCCCACTCAGCAGATCCCCAGCTCATTAGTGCCCCCACTCAGCAGATCCCCAGCTCATTAGTGCCCCCACTCAGCAGATCCCCAGCTCATTAGTGCCCCCACTCAGCAGATCCCCAGCTCATTAGTGCCCCCACTCAGCAGATCCCCAGCTCATTAGTGCCCCCACTCAGCAGATCCCCAGCTCATTAGTGCCCCCACTCAGCAGATCCCCAGCTCATTAGTGCCCCCACTCAGCAGATCCCCAGCTCATTAGTGCCCCCACTCAGCAGATCCCCAGCTCATTAGTGCCCCCACTCAGCAGATCCCCAGCTCATTAGTGCCCCCACTCAGCAGATCCCCAGCTCATTAGTGCCCCCACTCAGCAGATCCCCAGCTCATTAGTGCCCCCACTCAGATGATCCCCAGACCCCAGCTCATTAGTGCCCCCTCTCAGAGGATCCTCAGCTTATTAGTGCCCCTCTCAGCTTTCCCAAGGGGCACGCAAACGGCAGTGTCCCTGCTCCCTGGGTTCACCGGACCCGCCCCATCACGGTAAAGGGCCAATGATGTGTTTTTGATGCTTCGTGATACTTTTTTGAAGCTTTAATGAAGATTGGGAAATGCCCTGTGTGTGTGCGTTGATTTTCTATTTGTTTTAAAGGGGCCCAGTAGATCCCCAGCTCATTAGTGCTTCCTCTCAGACGGTCCCCAGCTCATTAGTGCCCCCACTCAGCAGATCCCCAGCTCATTAGTGCCCCCACTCAGCAGATCCCCAGCTCATTAGTGCCCCCACTCAGCAGATCCCCAGCTCATTAGTGCCCCCACTCAGCAGATCCCCAGCTCATTAGTGCCCCCACTCAGCAGATCCCCAGCTCATTAGTGCCCCCACTCAGCAGATCCCCAGCTCATTAGTGCCCCCACTCAGCAGATCCCCAGCTCATTAGTGCCCCCACTCAGCAGATCCCCAGCTCATTAGTGCCCCCACTCAGCAGATCCCCAGCTCATTAGTGCCCCCACTCAGCAGATCCCCAGCTCATTAGTGCCCCCACTCAGCAGATCCCCAGCTCATTAGTGCCCCCACTCAGCAGATCCCCAGCTCATTAGTGCCCCCACTCAGCAGATCCCCAGCTCATTAGTGCCCCCACTCAGCAGATCCCCAGCTCATTAGTGCCCCCACTCAGCAGATCCCCAGCTCATTAGTGCCCCCACTCAGCAGATCCCCAGCTCATTAGTGCCCCCACTCAGCAGATCCCCAGCTCATTAGTGCCCCCACTCAGCAGATCCCCAGCTCATTAGTGCCCCCACTCAGCAGATCCCCAGCTCATTAGTGCCCCCACTCAGCAGATCCCCAGCTCATTAGTGCCCCCACTCAGCAGATCCCCAGCTCATTAGTGCCCCCACTCAGCAGATCCCCAGCTCATTAGTGCCCCCACTCAGCAGATCCCCAGCTCATTAGTGCCCCCACTCAGCAGATCCCCAGCTCATTAGTGCCCCCACTCAGCAGATCCCCAGCTCATTAGTGCCCCCACTCAGCAGATCCCCAGCTCATTAGTGCCCCCACTCAGCAGATCCCCAGCTCATTAGTGCCCCCACTCAGCAGATCCCCAGCTCATTAGTGCCCCCACTCAGCAGATCCCCAGCTCATTAGTGCCCCCACTCAGCAGATCCCCAGCTCATTAGTGCCCCCACTCAGCAGATCCCCAGCTCATTAGTGCCCCCACTCAGCAGATCCCCAGCTCATTAGTGCCCCACTCAGCAGATCCCCAGCTCAATAGTGCCCCCACTCAGTAGATCCCCCAGCTGATTAGGACCCCCACTCGGTAGATCCCCAGCTGATTAGGACCCCCACTCAGCAGATTCCCAATGACAGTGGCCCTTTACCACGTGATCCCTCCCTCCAATGACGGAGCGATCACTTATGAACAAACCGGCGCAAGTCCGGTTCAGCTCCTCCCCTCTCCTCGCATGCAGTGCATACCGATCGGTACAGCTTGTGAGGAGAGGAAGGAGACTGCAGCAGCACCAGTGGCGGCTGGTGCTCAAAATTTTTGGAGGGGCGCAAACAAACTGAAAAAAAAAAAACATCAATTGCCACCACTGTGCCCATTAAAACGCAGCCACTGTGCCCAAACGCCACCAGTTTGTCCCCTCAAATGCAGCCAGTTTGTCCCCAAATGCAGCCAGTTTGTCCCCATATACAGCCAGTGTGTCCCCCATATACAGCCAGTGTGTCCCCCATATACAGCCAGTGTGTCCCCCATATACAGCCAGTGTGTCCCCCATATACAGCCAGTGTGTCCCCCATATACAGCCAGTGTGTCCCCCATATACAGCCAGTGTGTCCCCCATATACAGCCAGTGTGTCCCCCATATACAGCCAGTGTGTCCCCCATATACAGCCAGTGTGTCCCCCAAATGCAGCCAGTGTGTCCCCATATACAGCCAGTGTGTTCCCCATATACAGCCAGTGTGTCCCCCATATACAGCCAGTGTGTCCCCCATATACAGCCAGTGTGTCCCCCAAATGCAGCCAGTGTGTCCCCATATACAGCCAGTGTGTTCCCCATATACAGCCAGTGTGTCCCCCATATACAGCCAGTGTGTCCCCCATATACAGCCAGTGTGTCCCCCATATACAGCCAGTGTGTCCCCCAAATGCAGCCAGTGTGTCCCCATATACAGCCAGTGTGTCCCCCAAATGCAGCCAGTGTGTCCCCCAAATGCAGCCTGTTCCCCCAAATGCAGCCTGTTCCCCCAAATGCAGCCAGTTTGTTCCCAAATACAGCCAGTTCCCCCCCCCCCCCCAGCCCTGCACTTACCTTCCTCGGGTCTGCACCATCCTCGATGTCTTCTCCCGCCCTCGATGTCGCTTCAGCCAATCAGGTTACCGGTAACCAGATTCGGTGAACCTGATTGGCTGAAACCCCCACAGTCTTCTCCAAGGAACGCCCCCCCGTGCGTACCTAGGAGGAGTTTTTGGAAGCCGATTACAGCGTGAGAGCTGGCTCTGATAGACACTTCCAGAACACACCCACCGCCGGCCACCGCTCTAATTCATATGGCCGGCGCTCACCAGGAGGCCGGCCATATGAATAGTGGGCAGCGCGGCAGCGGTGACAATACATAGGTTCATGCAATGCATGAATCTGTGTATTGTCTTTCAGTGGCGGTGCAGGAGTGAGAGGGGGCGGCGCTCCGGCGCCCTCTATGGACGCACCGCCACTGAGCAGCACTCATCCCTGTCTCATCCATGCCTCATTCTAGCCCATATGTGTCTCATCTATGCTTCATTCTAACCCATATGTGTCTCATCTATGCTTCATTCTAACCCATATGTGTCTCATTCATGCCTCAATTATGCCCATTTGTGCCACATCCGTGGTCATTCATGCCTCATTCGTGGCACATCAGTGCTCATTTATGTCACTACAGTGCCTCATAAAAAAAGTGTGATAGGTAGTCAGAAAATTCAATGTGTAATTTTATATCCCTAGAACACCTGAAAGTGCTCCCTGCATGTTGGGCCTCTGTATGTGGCCAGGCTGTGAAAAAGTCTCCCACATGTGATATCGCCATACTCAGGAGGAGTAGCAGAATGTATTTTGGGGTGTCATTATTGCTATGTACATGCTATGTATTAGAAATGTAGTGGTTACCTCAAAAATAGGGGGGCCGCTATGCTAAATATAAGGGGTGACCCGAGCAATAGCTTGGCTCGGGCCTTCTAATTATGTTCTGGACTCTGCTCTGTTGCTGTGTCACTTGGTATATAGTTCCTCGTTGGCCTGTTGGTGGCATTGCTACGTCAGGTCCGGGTTGAACCACAGGTGATATAGTGGTGATTGTATGTCCTCTCTCGGCTACCATACAGTGGGCGGTTTTGGCCTGCTGTGCATGCCGGGAGAGGATAAATAAGGGGCAGACGCCATTGGCCGGGGGGGAGGATCCGGGGACCTGTACCCGGGAGGATCCGGGGACCAGTACCCGGGAGGAGTGTGCCCCATGAGGGGGTGTGTGCACTGGCCAAGGAGTCTGGGGCACCTTTAGCCCAAGGCTACAGCGTTCCAGGTAGACCCGGTACCTTTAACTGGGTCTACAAGCAGAACCATGGAGTCCCAGGATACCCAGGTGAGGGTATCCGCTCTGACTAAGAGGAAGCCAGGGGAGGATCGGTCCCATAACAGGAGGCAAGTGATAGTAGATCGCTGTCTCGGGAAAGGCCTGGTGACTTGTCAGAGGGAAGGATTCCTGATCCGCAGAACTGACCCTGCGGAGGGCTGCTGATCTAAGGGATCATCTGAACTTGTCCTTGGAGGGGATAAAGTGACAGAACTGTTCGAGCTTCACACCGGCTGCTAGGGCCGCTCTTATAGGGACTATCCGGGTGAGCTGTACCCACTTGGGATCAAGTGGCGACGAAGCCAAGAGTTGTGCCTGAATCTGTTCTATAACTCTGCTAACTCCTTTCTTTCTTCAATTTCTGTTTCTACTGAAGTAAAAATAAACTCATTGTTGGAGTTAAAGTGTTGTGGACATTGGCCTCCTTGGGGAAAACATAGACTTGTCTCTACATAGCTGGAGATGAGAGCCAGTGGAAGGGGGTGACTCGCTGCGGGACCCAAATACATAAACACACGCCTGACCTCCAACATGGAGGACACGGGCTTGTGGCACGGTGTGCATTATCCCCTGCAAGGGAAGGTAAGCGGGGGAAAGAAGATCTGTGTGCTACAGAAATATATCTTATGGGCAACTTCGTGTTAAAAAAAATAATAATAATAGTTTTCATTTTCTTTTTTACATTTTCCAAAAACTTGTGGAAAAAAAATGACATTTTCAAAAGACTCATTATGGCTCATAGAATTATACGTTGGGGAGTTTACTTTCCAAAATGGGGGATTTTTGTGGGCGTTTCCTTTAACTTGGTGCTCCAGGGCCTTCAAAAGTATAATAGGTAGTCAGGAAATGAGAGGTGTAATTTATGTCCCCAGAACACCTGACGGTTCTCCCTGCATGTTGGGCCTCTCTATGATTTCGAGGGACTGTCCCTGATTTGGAGCAATGTCCCCTCTGTCCCTCTTCCCCCCCTCATTTGTCTCTCATTTTGATCTGATCTGTATACTTATATATAAAATGAACTTTCCCAGTCCCAAACCTGTCATCCAATTTCTAAATTGCTGCATTTGTACATTTTAAAAGCCAATATAAAAGGAATAGTCGTGGTAAAAAAAAAAAGTCCTTGCGGATTTAAATGAAATTTTTTTGGTAATTCTTCTTTAAGGGGGTGTGGCAGGGGGCGTGTCCTATGCCTACATACGTTTGTTAGTAGGTGTCCCTCGTTCCCATCTCAAAGTGTTGGGAGGTGTGCACATGTGGTATCGCCATACTCGGGAGGAGGAGCAGAGTGTATTTTGGGGTGTAATTTGTAGTATGCACATGCTGGGTGAGAAATAACTTGACAGTTTTGTGAATAAAATGCCAACAAAAGAAATTTCCATTTGTGTTAAAAAAAAAAAAAAAAAAAGACAAAAATGTAATTTGCATGACTGAGTAATTGTCATTCAAAGTGCGACAGCGCTTAAAATTGGCCTGTTAGGAAGGGTGTTTTAAGTGCCCGGTAGGCAAGTGGTTAACCGGGCACTTTCACCCCCCTCCCCCCCCCCCCCCTCCTGCCCAGGCCAATTTTAAGCTTTCAGCGCTGTCACACTTTGAATGACAATAACTCAGTCATGCAACACTGTACCCCAAATTACATTTTTGTCCTTTTTTTTTTTTTTTAACACAAATAGAGCTTTCTTTTGGCGGTATTTAATCACCTCTGTTTTTTTATTTCTTGCTAAATAAACTGAAAAAAAGACCGAAAATTAAAAAAAAAAAAAAAAAAAAAAAAAAAAGTTCATCGTTTGTAATAAATTTTGCGAACAGTTTTTTTTTTCATTCACCGATGGGCGCTGATGAAGCTGCACTGATGGGCAACACTGATAGGGCACTTATTAGCAGCACTGGTGGGCACAGATTGGCAGCACTGAAAATCAGGACACTGATAATTAATGTGAGGTGGTACTGATGGGCGGCACTGATGAGGAGGTACTGATGGGTACTGATAGGCAGCACTGATGGGCAACACTGATGAGGAGGCACTGATGAGGAGGCACTGATGGGCACAGGTTGGCAGCACTGGTGGGCACAGATTGGCAGCACTGAAAATCAGGACACTGATAATTAATGTGAGGTGGTACTGATGGGCACTGATAGGCAGCACTGATGGGCGGCACCGATGGGCAGCACTGATGAGGAGGCACTGATGGGCACTTTTTAGCAGCACTGGTGGGCACAGGTTGGCACTGTTGGCATTGCACTGATAATCAATGTCCCTTTTAGAGAAGCTGGTTATCAGCTCTCTTCTCCTCTCATACCGTCAGCATGAGGAATGAGGTGCCAATAACCGGCTTCTATTTACATCTGTGATCAGCTGTGATTGGACACAGCTGATCACATGGTGAAGAGCTGCAAATTGTCTCTTTACCTCAATCTGTGTTCACAGAGCATGCCGCCCGTGACTTGCAGCGGGCGCGCGGTAGGTGCTGTCATGGGAGGCGGTCATATAACTAGCCCCCAACTAGCCGTTCGCGCTGTAGCTGTCATTCGGCTATAGCACGATCAGCAAATGGTTAAGGAATGGTTCCATTTTTGTTGAGAAAACACCTCCCCTGCGGGTGATCGAAGTACATAGGGATTGTGCCGGGATTATAACAAACTTCCTATCAGATTTCTGTCTTTTGTTTCTCTGTGTCCCATGAAGACTGATTGTAAATGGGAGGGTCTGGTTCATTATAATCACCTGATGTACACTCTAATGTTCCAATGAGAAAAGCTGCAGGGTCAGCATCCCTTTAGAAGGAGGTAACCATTGGGGAGCATCTCATCAAAAGTGAAATTCATATTGCAGGAGATGCTGAAAATTAAACTTGTCATGCACCTAAAGGGACAGCCAGAATTCCTCCTCTGAAGGGCGACAGGGAAAATCTAACTGGATGCTGCTGAAAAGTCAAACAGTTCTTCATGGAAACATGACGCCCAATGAGATCTACAGCCTCCTATCATCACAGACAGTTTATCTTGCAGTTTTTTTGTGTTCAGCTATTTAGACTCTACATAATGAAAAGGTACAAAGTTTGGAAAAAGAATGAAAAGAAAAGCACCTCCAATTCTCCGTTCTCTGCGGCGTCGTGCAGAGGGGTTCCCCCAAACTTGTCAGTGCTCATGTCCCCTCCGTGGAGGAGGAGCCAGCTCAGGACCTTGGCATGACCCCTACTGGAGGCAAAGTGCATGGCGGTGGCTCCATCCGTGTCCCGCTCCGAGAGACTGATATCCGTGAAACTCATCTGGAGGAATGAAGGAAAGAAGAGTTACAATACAGCCGAGTCCAACACAGTCTGATGACATCATTCTCTGCTCTCCTCCATCATATTCTGTACCTGGAGGGATTCTCTACAGTTATTGGAAGACACTTAGAGGATGGGATTCGTTTTATTGTAAAGTACACATAAAAGCAAAATGTAATACATTACATCAGTGATCTCCCAACGGTGGCCCTTTGCCTGTCTTTATCCAGCCATGGGGGCACTATTCCTCCCACTGATACCAATGATGGGGCACTATTCCTCCCACTGATACCAATGATGGGGCACTATTCCTCCCACTGATACCAATGATGGGGCATTATTCCTCCCACTGATACCAATGATGGGGCACTATTCCTCCCACTGATACCAATGATGGGGCACTATTCCTCCCACTGATACCAATGATGGGACACTATTCCTCCCACTGATACCAATGATGGGGCACTATTCCTCCCACTGATACCAATGATGGGGCACTATTCCTCCCACTGACACCAATGATGGGACACTATTCCTCCCACTGACACCAATGATGGGGCACTATTCCTCCCACTGATACCAATAATAGGACACTATTCCTCCCACTGACACCAATGATGGGGCACTATTCCTCCCACTGATACCAATGATGGGGCACTATTCCTCCCACTGATACCAATGATGGGGCACTATTCCTCCCACTGACACCAATGATGGGGCACTATTCCTCCCACTGACACCAATGATGGGGCACTATTCATCCCACTGACACCAATGATAGGACACTATTCCTCCCACTGACACCAATGATGGGGCACTATTCCTCCCACTGACACCAATGATGGGGCACTATTCCTCACACTGATACCAATGATGGGACACTATTCCTCCCACTGACACCAATGATGGGACACTATTCCTCCCACTGATACCAATGATGGGGCACTATTCCTCCCACTGATACCAATGATAGGACACTATTCCTCCCACTGACACCAATGATGGGGCACTATTCCTCCCACTGACACCAATGATGGGGCACTATTCATCCCACTGACACCAATGATAGGACACTATTCCTCCCACTGACACCAATGATGGGGCACTATTCCTCCCACTGACACCAATGATGAGGCACTATTCCTCCCACTGATACCAATGATGGGACACTATTCCTCCCACTGACACCAATGATGGGACACTATTCCTCCCACTGACACCAATGATGGGACACTATTCCTCCCACTGACACCAATGATGGGGCACTATTCCTCCCACTGATACCAATGATGGGACACTATTCCTCCCACTGACACCAATGATGGGACACTATTCCTCCCACTGACACCAATGATGGGACACTATTCCTCCCACTGACACCAATGATGGGACACTATTCCTCCCACTGACACCAATGATGGGGACACTATTCCTCCCACTGACACCAATGATGGGACACTATTCCTCCCACTGACACCAATGATGGGACACTATTCCTCCCACTGACACCAATGATGGGGACACTATTCCTCCCACTGACACCAATGATGGGACACTATTCCTCCCACTGACACCAATGATGGGACACTATTCCTCCCACTGACACCAATGATGGGACACTATTCCTCCCACTGACACCAATGATGGGACACTATTCCTCCCACTGATACCAATGATGGGACACTATTCCACCCACTGACACCAATGATGGGACACTATTCCTCCCACTGACACCAATGATGGGACACTATTCCTCCCACTGACACCAATGATGGGACACTATTCCTCCCACTGACACCAATGATGGGGCACTATTCCTCCCACTGACACCAATGATGGGACACTATTCCTCCCACTGATACCAATGATGGGGGAAATACCATGTCTGCCAGCATTACCCTCTTCTGAAAATGCCAGGTAACTGGCTGCCATGTTGATCCTGTGGTTTCACTAATGCAGAGAATACTTTTAACCTGCTGAATCAGAACAAGAATACAAATCAGGAGTTCTTTCTTCACTTGCTGCATGCTTGTTCCGGCACAGCGATTCGGATTCAGTACTGAAGCCAGCGGATCAGCACGACGGCCAGCGAAAGGACATTGGTTATGGAAGCCAGCATGGCCGCCATGTGACCGGCTTCCTGGACCCTCCTGCAGCCAGTCCTACTTACCAGCCAAACAATCACTGTGCTGTGCCCCATCTGAGCGGCCGCGTGCAATGGGGTCATTCCGTCCACGGCTCGGATATGGGGGTCGGCCTCGCAGTCCTTCGCCAGGTACTCGATGACCTCCAAGTGTCCTTCCTGGCAGGCTAAGTAGAGGGGTGTGGCACCGTTCTTTGTCTGGGAATTTATTGCACTGCAAAAAAAGTAAAAAATCGTTAATGGTTTCCCTCGGTAATAAAGCTCCAATCACACCATGGTGTTCCGTTTTGTGGGCGGAATCGCCACGATTCCGCCCACAATCCGGAATTGCCGCAAATCGCGCCATCCCCGTTACTTTGAATGGCACCCAAATCGCGGCATGAAAATGAGGCAAAAGGAATCTCGGTAAAATGTGCGCAAACAGAAACGTGATTCTAGCGCGATTGGTCTGGCAACAATTGCGGCAAAATCACGCCGCGGTCGGAGTCGCCTTTGGAAGTGATGGGGATGGCAAGGGCGTCGCGCAATTTGCCGGGATTCGGGAGCGCAGAGATTTCACTCGCGCTCTGGGACGCTCCGATGTGAATGAAGCCCAACTGACCAAATATGCAACAAGCTGGAATTTTAACACCACAGCGGAAATGCTGAGAAACAGAATTTAAAGGGATACATTTTTCTTCAGCTTTATTTGCGCTAAAAGGTTCCGATAACGGCCAACAATAAGGCCACTTTCACACTGAGGCGCTTGAAAAACTGCCAGTAAAACACTGAGCGCTTTTGAAGCGCTTTTCAGGCGCTTTTAATGGAAATAAGTTTTCAGGTGCTTTTTTTTAGCGTGAAAGCGCCTGAAAAGCGCCTCAGTGTGAAAGTGGTCTTAATTCACATTTATTTAAATTGATATTAACCCCTCGCCACCCGGGCCAATTCTGGCACTTCTCTCCTACGTGTAAAAATCATCATTTTTTTTGCTAGAAAATTACTCAGAACCCCCAAACATTATATTGTTTTTTTTTTAGCAGACACCCTAGAGAATAAAACGGCGGTCATTTCAACTTTTTATCTCGCATGGTATTTGCGTAGTAATTTTTCAAACGCATTTTTGGGGGGGAAAAAAACTGTTTCATGCATTAAAAAAAAAACAGTAAAGTTAGCCCAATTGTTTGCATGATGTGAAAGATGATAGTACGCCGAGTAAATAGATACCCAACATGTCACGCTTTAAATTTTAAATTGCGCACACTCATGAAATGGCGCCAAATTACAGTACTTAAAAAATCTCCATAGGCGACGCTTTAATTTTCTTTTTTACAGGTTACCAGTTTAGAGTTACCGATCTAGCGCCAGAATTATTGCTCTCACTCCAACGTTCGTGGCGATACCTCACATGTGTGGTTTGAACGTCATTTACATATGTGGGCGTGACTTATATTTGCGTTCGCTTCTGCGTGCAAGCACGAGGGGAAGGGGGCGCTTTAAAAAAAAAATGTTTATTTTAATTTTATTTTTCTATTTTAACACTTTTTTTTTTACTTTTTTTTTTTAGCACTTTCGTTCCTTGTAACAGGATTAGGGCATGACAGGTCCTCTTTACAGTGAGAGATCAGTCCTCAGATCTCACCTCTAGGCTGGGAAGCCTGAAAAAAAAAAAACAAGGAGGAAAGAGGGACAGACAGACATTGTTCCAAATCAGGGGGGACAGTTGGGAACTATGCGTTATAGGGGGTGACTGTAAAATCAAACCTCAAAACTTCTTGTAAGAACTCGGTGGAAGTTTCTTGCATCCATGTAAAGATAAAGAACCCGATTACAATATTTAGTCAGAAGGCGACGTCTTTCCTACAAGCTGGAGAGCGCAAAATCTGGTGCAGCTCTGCATGGCGGCCAATCAGCTTCTAACTTCAACTTGTTCAATTAAGCTTTGACAATTAAAACCTGGAAGCCGATTGGTTACTATGCACAGCTGCACCAGGTTTTGTAAATTAACCCCCCATGTGTCAGACAGTGGAGAAGACACCAGCTAAAAAAAAAAAAAAAATTGACAGAATCGTGTTATTTCTGTTATCTAACTTACATTTCAACCACCAATTCTTATATTCATGTCACTTTTGATCTCAGGACATTTTACAAAAACAAAGATTTCCTGCATAGTGTGGAAAAACAACTCAAAGCAATCTTCTCATTTTCCACTAGGGGGCGATGTTCCACATAGAAGTCTTGGCCAGTCCTTTGCATTAGCTGACCCCATTCCACACATTTGATGAATTCACCTGCCATTTACTGCATAAAGTTTTTCAAGTTTTTTTGTAAGCACACCGAGAAATCCACTATTCTTTACTCGTGCCCATGCCTCACTGTCACTGTGCCCATGCCTCACTGTCACTGTGCCCATGCCTCACTGTCACTGTGCCCAATCTCCCTACCTGATCTCCGGCGCTGTGTGACTAGACTGACGTTTAACATGGGAGTCTAGGGAAGGGGTGCCCAGCTTTGAAAAATCAGTGCTCTCCGGCCGTAGGTCCCCCAGACAACAAACTTTGCACACTTATAGAAGAAGAGTGGGGCTACATGTGTGCCAAGTTTGAGGTCCAGAGGACCTAGGGCCGGCCAGTACCGGGTCCCAAAAATTACCAGAGAAATTACCGTTTAACATGGGAGTCTATGGAAGGGGTGCCCGTCTTTGAAAAATTGGTGCTCCTCGGCCGTAGGTCCTCCAGACAACAAACTTTGCAATCTTGTAGAGGAAGAGTGGGGCTACATGTGTGCCAAGTTGGGGTCCAGGGGACCTACGGCTGGCTGGGATCAGGCGCACAGAGTTGAAGATGGACACAGACTCGAGTATAAGCCGAGGGGGCATTTTCAGCACAAAAAAAGGCATAAAAACTCGGCTTATACTCGAGTATATACGGTATAATTACAAAAAAAATTTAAAAATTCTGCAATTTACACTCATCCAGATCTTTTCCTTTGCGATAAAAAAAAAGTAAAATCCTTTCTATTTGGCAGATGAAGAAGTTTGGACCTCGGGTGACACCAGTTATCGGGTGACACCATTTATCGGGTGATGCCATTTATTGGCTGACTGAACAGATTGTAGAGCACAATTTTGCAGTGCGCAGGTCTCTTCTTCCTGCACTTGGAACAAAACAAATGCCAAATTTTTTTGTAAGACAAGCAAAGCAGCGTGCATCCTGCGAATTGGAGAAATGGGAGTCGCCCCCACCCAGAACCGGAATGTCAGATATTTACGCACACCAAAAGATCGATTCACCAAATTAATGTTTACAAGCCTCCAATGTGGTCAGATTCGATTTAATGGTTCTGGCCCCAAGAGCTCGCGCTCCAACAACACTGTATACAACTTTAAACTCATTGCAAATTCGAACGGACTGACTCGACAATTCGACAAATTCATTAATTCAAATTAACAAAAACCCATTTAACCACTTACATACCCCTTTCTGCCCGGGGCCAATTTTCAGCACTGTAACATTTTGAATGACAATTGTGCGGTCATGCGACACTGTACACAAATTTAATTTTTATAAAAAAAATTCACACAAAGCTTTTTTTTTTTTTGGTGGCATTTGATCACCTCTGCGGTTTTTATTTAAACATCCCTTGTAATAGAAATAAGAGATGACAGGTCCTCTTTATGGAGGTCTCATGTAATAGAAATAGGAGGTGACAGGTCCTCTTTATGGAGGTCTCATATAATAGAAATAAGAGATGACAGGTCCTCTTTATGGAGAGATCTCATGTAATAGAAATAAGAGATGACAGGTCCTCTTTATGGAGAGATCTCATGTAATAGAAATAAGAGATGACAGGTCCTCTTTATGGAGAGATCTCATGTACTAGAAATAAGAGGTGACAGGTCCTCTTTATGGAGATCTCATGTAATAGAAATAAGAGATGACAGGTCCTCTTTATGGAGAGATCTCATGTAATAGAAATAAGAGATGACAGGTCCTCTTTATGGAGAGATCTCATGTAATAGAAATAAGAGGTGACAGGTCCTCTTTATGGAGGTCTCATGTAATAGAAATAAGAGATGACAGGTCCTCTTTATGGAGAGATCTCATGTAATAGAAATAAGAGATGACAGGTCCTCTTTATGGAGATCTCATGTAATAGAAATAAGAGATGACAGGTCCTCTTTATGGAGATCATGTAATAGAAATAAGAGATGACAGGTCCTCTTTATGGAGATCTCATGTAATAGAAATAAGAGATGACAGGTCCTCTTTATGGAGATCATGTAATAGAAATAAGAGATGACAGGTCCTCTTTATGGAGAGATCTCATGTAATAGAAATAAGAGATGACAGGTCCTCTTTATGGAGAGATCTCATGTAATAGAAATAAGAGGTGACAGGTCCTCTTTATGGAGGTCTCATGTAATAGAAATAAGAGATGACAGGTCCTCTTTATGGAGAGATCTCATGTAATAGAAATAAGAGATGACAGGTCCTCTTTATGGAGATCTCATGTAATAGAAATAAGAGATGACAGGTCCTCTTTATGGAGATCATGTAATAGAAATAAGAGATGACAGGTCCTCTTTATGGAGATCTCATGTAATAGAAATAAGAGATGACAGGTCCTCTTTATGGAGAGATCTCATGTAATAGAAATAAGAGATGACAGGTCCTCTTTATGGAGAGATCTCATGTAATAGAAATAAGAGATGGCAGGTCCTCTTTATGGAGATCTCATGTAATAGAAATAAGGGATGACAGGTCCTCTTTATGGAGATCTCATATAATAGAAATAAGAGATGACAGGTCCTCTTTATGAAGAGATCTCATGTAATAGAAATAAGAGATGACAGGTCCTCTTTATGGAGAGATCTCATGTAATAGAAATAAGAGATGACAGGTTCTCTTTATGGAGATCTCATGTAATAGAAATAAGAGATGACAGGTCCTCTTTATGGAGGTCTCATGTAATAGAAATAAGAGATGACAGGTCCTCTTTATGGAGAGATCTCATGTAATAGAAATAAGAGATGACAGGTCCTCTTTATGAAGAGATCTCATGTAATAGAAATAAGAGATGACAGGTCCTCTTTATGGAGATCTCATGTAATAGAAATAAGAGATGACAGGTCCTCTTTATGGAGATCTCATGTAATAGAAATAAGAGATGACAGGTCCTCTTTATGGAGGTCTCATGTAATAGAAATAAGAGGTGACAGGTCCTCTTTATGGAGGTCTCATATAATAGAAATAAGAGATGACAGGTCCTCTTTATGAAGAGATCTCATGTAATAGAAATAAGAGATGACAGGTTCTCTTTATGGAGATCTCATGTAATAGAAATAAGAGATGACAGGTCCTCTTTATGGAGGTCTCATGTAATAGAAATAAGAGATGACAGGTCCTCTTTATGGAGAGATCTCATGTAATAGAAATAAGAGATGACAGGTCCTCTTTATGAAGAGATCTCATGTAATAGAAATAAGAGATGACAGGTCCTCTTTATGGAGATCTCATGTAATAGAAATAAGAGATGACAGGTCCTCTTTATGGAGAGATCTCATGTAATAGAAATAAGAGATGACAGGTCCTCTTTATGGAGATCTCATGTAATAGAAATAAGAGATGACAGGTCCTCTTTATGGAGATCTCATGTAATAGAAATAAGAGATGACAGGTCCTCTTTATGGAGATCATGTAATAGAAATAAGAGATGACAGGTCCTCTTTATGGAGGTCTCATGTAATAGAAATAAGAGATGACAGGTCCTCTTTATGGAGATCTCATGTAATAGAAATAAGAGATGACAGGTCCTCTTTATGGAGATCTCATGTAATAGAAATAAGAGATGACAGGTCCTCTTTATGGAGATCTCATGTAATAGAAATAAGAGATGACAGGTCCTCTTTATGGAGATCTCATGTAATAGAAATAAGAGATGACAGGTCCTCTTTATGGAGAGATCTCATGTAATAGAAATAAGAGATGACAGGTCCTCTTTATGGAGATCTCATGTAATAGAAATAAGAGATGACAGGTCCTCTTTATGGAGAGATCTCATGTAATAGAAATAAGAGATGACAGGTCCTCTTTATGGAGAGATCTCATGTAATAGAAATAAGAGATGACAGGTCCTCTTTATGGAGATCATGTAATAGAAATAAGAGATGACAGGTCCTCTTTATGGAGATCTCATGTAATAGAAATAAGAGATGACAGGTCCTCTTTATGGAGGTCTCATGTAATAGAAATAAGAGATGACAGGTCCTCTTTATGGAGATCTCATGTAATAGAAATAAGAGATGACAGGTCCTCTTTATGGAGAGATCTCATGTAATAGAAATAAGAGATGACAGGTCCTCTTTATGGAGGTCTCATGTAATAGAAATAAGAGATGACAGGTCCTCTTTATGGAGAGATCTCATGTAATAGAAATAAGAGGTGACAGGTCCTCTTTATGGAGAGATCTCATGTAATAGAAATAAGAGATGACGGGTCCTCTTTATGGGGATCTCATGTAATAGAAATAAGAGATGACAGGTCCTCTTTATGGAGATCTCATGTAATAGAAATAAGAGATGACAGGTCCTCTTTATGGAGAGATCTCATGTAATAGAAATAAGAGATGACAGGTCCTCTTTATGGAGATCTCATGTAATAGAAATAAGAGATGACAGGTCCTCTTTATGGAGATCTCATGTAATAGAAATAAGAGATGACAGGTCCTCTTTATGGAGATCTCATGTAATAGAAATAAGAGATGACAGGTCCTCTTTATGGAGATCTCATGTAATAGAAATAAGAGATGACAGGTCCTCTTTATGGAGAGATCTCATGTAATAGAAATAAGAGATGACAGGTCCTCTTTATGGGGATCTCATGTAATAGAAATAAGAGATGACAGGTCCTCTTTATGGAGAGATCTCATGTAATAGAAATAAGAGATGACAGGTCCTCTTTATGGAGGTCTCATGTAATAGAAATAAGAGATGACAGGTCCTCTTTATGGAGAGATCTCATGTAATAGAAATAAGAGGTGACAGGTCCTCTTTATGGAGAGATCTCATGTAATAGAAATAAGAGATGACAGGTCCTCTTTATGGAGAGATCTCATGTAATAGAAATAAGAGATGACAGGTCCTCTTTATGGAGAGATCTCATGTAATAGAAATAAGAGATGACAGGTCCTCTTTATGTGGAGATCTCATGTAATATAAATAAGAGATGACAGGTCCTCTTTATGGAGGTCTCATGTAATAGAAATAAGAGATGACAGGTCCTCTTTATGGAGAGATCTCATGTAATAGAAATAAGAGGTGACAGGTCCTCTTTATGGAGAGATCTCATGTAATAGAAATAAGAGATGACAGGTCCTCTTTATGGAGAGATCTCATGTAATAGAAATAAGAGGTGACAGGTCCTCTTTATGGAGAGATCTCATGTAATAGAAATAAGAGATGACAGGTCCTCTTTATGGGGAGATCTCATGTAATAGAAATAAGAGATGACAGGTCCTCTTTATGGGGAGATCTCATGTAATATAAATAAGAGATGACAGGTCCTCTTTATGGGGAGATCTCATGTAATATAAATAAGAGATGACAGGTCCTCTTTATGGAGGTCTCATGTAATAGAAATAAGAGATGACAGGTCCTCTTTATGGAGAGATCTCATGTAATAGAAATAAGAGGTGACAGGTCCTCTTTATGGAGAGATCTCATGTAATAGAAATAAGAGATGACAGGTCCTCTTTATGGGGAGATCTCATGTAATAGAAATAAGAGATGACAGGTCCTCTTTATGGAGAGATCTCATGTAATAGAAATAAGAGATGACAGGTCCTCTTTATGGGGAGATCTCATGTAATAGAAATAAGAGATGACAGGTCCTCTTTATGGAGAGATCTCATGTAATAGAAATAAGAGATGACAGGTCCTCTTTATGAAGAGATCTCATGTAATAGAAATAAGAGATGACAGGTCCTCTTTATGGAGATCTCATGTAATAGAAATAAGAGATGACAGGTCCTCTTTATGGAGATCTCATGTAATAGAAATAAGAGATGACAGGTCCTCTTTATGGAGGTCTCATGTAATAGAAATAAGAGGTGACAGGTCCTCTTTATGGAGGTCTCATATAATAGAAATAAGAGATGACAGGTCCTCTTTATGAAGAGATCTCATGTAATAGAAATAAGAGATGACAGGTTCTCTTTATGGAGATCTCATGTAATAGAAATAAGAGATGACAGGTCCTCTTTATGGAGGTCTCATGTAATAGAAATAAGAGATGACAGGTCCTCTTTATGGAGAGATCTCATGTAATAGAAATAAGAGATGACAGGTCCTCTTTATGAAGAGATCTCATGTAATAGAAATAAGAGATGACAGGTCCTCTTTATGGAGATCTCATGTAATAGAAATAAGAGATGACAGGTCCTCTTTATGGAGAGATCTCATGTAATAGAAATAAGAGATGACAGGTCCTCTTTATGGAGATCTCATGTAATAGAAATAAGAGATGACAGGTCCTCTTTATGGAGATCTCATGTAATAGAAATAAGAGATGACAGGTCCTCTTTATGGAGATCATGTAATAGAAATAAGAGATGACAGGTCCTCTTTATGGAGGTCTCATGTAATAGAAATAAGAGATGACAGGTCCTCTTTATGGAGATCTCATGTAATAGAAATAAGAGATGACAGGTCCTCTTTATGGAGATCTCATGTAATAGAAATAAGAGATGACAGGTCCTCTTTATGGAGATCTCATGTAATAGAAATAAGAGATGACAGGTCCTCTTTATGGAGATCTCATGTAATAGAAATAAGAGATGACAGGTCCTCTTTATGGAGAGATCTCATGTAATAGAAATAAGAGATGACAGGTCCTCTTTATGGAGATCTCATGTAATAGAAATAAGAGATGACAGGTCCTCTTTATGGAGAGATCTCATGTAATAGAAATAAGAGATGACAGGTCCTCTTTATGGAGATCATGTAATAGAAATAAGAGATGACAGGTCCTCTTTATGGAGGTCTCATGTAATAGAAATAAGAGATGACAGGTCCTCTTTATGGAGATCTCATGTAATAGAAATAAGAGATGACAGGTCCTCTTTATGGAGAGATCTCATGTAATAGAAATAAGAGATGACAGGTCCTCTTTATGGAGGTCTCATGTAATAGAAATAAGAGATGACAGGTCCTCTTTATGGAGAGATCTCATGTAATAGAAATAAGAGGTGACAGGTCCTCTTTATGGAGAGATCTCATGTAATAGAAATAAGAGATGACGGGTCCTCTTTATGGGGATCTCATGTAATAGAAATAAGAGATGACAGGTCCTCTTTATGGAGATCTCATGTAATAGAAATAAGAGATGACAGGTCCTCTTTATGGAGAGATCTCATGTAATAGAAATAAGAGATGACAGGTCCTCTTTATGGAGATCTCATGTAATAGAAATAAGAGATGACAGGTCCTCTTTATGGAGATCTCATGTAATAGAAATAAGAGATGACAGGTCCTCTTTATGGAGATCTCATGTAATAGAAATAAGAGATGACAGGTCCTCTTTATGGAGATCTCATGTAATAGAAATAAGAGATGACAGGTCCTCTTTATGGAGAGATCTCATGTAATAGAAATAAGAGATGACAGGTCCTCTTTATGGGGATCTCATGTAATAGAAATAAGAGATGACAGGTCCTCTTTATGGAGAGATCTCATGTAATAGAAATAAGAGATGACAGGTCCTCTTTATGGAGGTCTCATGTAATAGAAATAAGAGATGACAGGTCCTCTTTATGGAGAGATCTCATGTAATAGAAATAAGAGGTGACAGGTCCTCTTTATGGAGAGATCTCATGTAATAGAAATAAGAGATGACAGGTCCTCTTTATGGAGAGATCTCATGTAATAGAAATAAGAGATGACAGGTCCTCTTTATGGGGAGATCTCATGTAATAGAAATAAGAGATGACAGGTCCTCTTTATGGGGAGATCTCATGTAATATAAATAAGAGATGACAGGTCCTCTTTATGGGGAGATCTCATGTAATATAAATAAGAGATGACAGGTCCTCTTTATGGAGGTCTCATGTAATAGAAATAAGAGATGACAGGTCCTCTTTATGGAGAGATCTCATGTAATAGAAATAAGAGGTGACAGGTCCTCTTTATGGAGAGATCTCATGTAATAGAAATAAGAGATGACGGGTCCTCTTTATGGGGATCTCATGTAATAGAAATAAGAGATGACAGGTCCTCTTTATAGAGATCTCATGTAATAGAAATAAGAGGTGACAGGTCCTCTTTATGGAGAGATCTCATGTAATAGAAATAAGAGATGACAGGTCCTCTTTATGGGGAGATCTCATGTAATAGAAATAAGAGATGACAGGTCCTCTTTATGGGGAGATCTCATGTAATATAAATAAGAGATGACAGGTCCTCTTTATGGAGAGATCTCATGTAATAGAAATAAGAGATGACAGGTCCTCTTTATGGGGAGATCTCATGTAATATAAATAAGAGATGACAGGTCCTCTTTATGGAGGTCTCATGTAATAGAAATAAGAGATGACAGGTCCTCTTTATGGAGAGATCTCATGTAATAGAAATAAGAGGTGACAGGTCCTCTTTATGGAGAGATCTCATGTAATAGAAATAAGAGATGACGGGTCCTCTTTATGGGGATCTCATGTAATAGAAATAAGAGATGACAGGTCCTCTTTATAGAGATCTCATGTAATAGAAATAAGAGATGACAGGTCCTCTTTATAGAGATCTCATGTAATAGAAATAAGAGGTGACAGGTCCTCTTTATGGAGAGATCTCATGTAATAGAAATAAGAGATGACAGGTCCTCTTTATGGGGAGATCTCATGTAATAGAAATAAGAGATGACAGGTCCTCTTTATGGGGAGATCTCATGTAATATAAATAAGAGATGACAGGTCCTCTTTATGGAGAGATCTCATGTAATAGAAATAAGAGATGACAGGTCCTCTTTATGGGGAGATCTCATGTAATATAAATAAGAGATGACAGGTCCTCTTTATGGAGGTCTCATGTAATAGAAATAAGAGATGACAGGTCCTCTTTATGGAGAGATCTCATGTAATAGAAATAAGAGGTGACAGGTCCTCTTTATGGAGAGATCTCATGTAATAGAAATAAGAGATGACGGGTCCTCTTTATGGGGATCTCATGTAATAGAAATAAGAGATGACAGGTCCTCTTTATAGAGATCTCATGTAATAGAAATAAGAGATGACAGGTCCTCTTTATGGAGGTCTCATGTAATAGAAATAAGAGATGACAGGTCCTCTTTATGGAGGGATTGCTCCAGGCCCCTCCTTCCTGCTAAGTTCCCCCACAGCAAGCAACTTGCTATGGGGGCACCAGAGCAGGCTCGCTCCTCTGCCGCTGCTCTGAATCTCTGCCCTCACTCTCCTAATTGAGTCATTTGATTGACAGCAGCGGGAGCCAATGGCAGCCAATGAGGAGGGAGGGTCCCTGGACAGCAAAGACTCTTGTGCAACATCACTGGTCCGCGATGGGCAGTGGCCGCTGTCTGTCTTACCCCATCTAGGCGGGTAGCAGTTGGCGGGCAGCGGCTCCATGTCCTCTCCTTCCTCAGCGGCTTCCAGCATGTGGCTTCTCCCCTCCTCCTAGGCGTCCAATAGGATCACCTCTCCTTTCAGCTAATCGGGCGACAGGTCTCAAAACCCACTTCCTGATTGGCCGGTAGGAGGATCAGTGTTACAATAGCAATGGCGATGGCGATGGGGCTTAGGTAAGTATAAGGGGGGATGATGGGGGGGCTGCTGCACACAGAAGATTTTTATCTCAATGCATAGAATGCGTGAAGGTAAAAAACCTTCTGCCTTTAGAACCACTTTAATTCAAAGGACAATAGTCCCTGCTATAAATGCTTAGCAAATATCTCACTATTATTCCCAAAATTTTCAATAACCTCCATCCAATGTACCATCCTAATTCCCAAAAAGTTGGGGCAGGGCAACAAAAAGCTGCTAAAATAAGCAGTACGAACAATGAAGATCTGGAAGAACATTTTGCAACTAATAAGGTCAATTGTCAACAGCAGTGACATCCACTCTAATAGGGGCGTAGCCCCCCTAATCCATGCACCCGCCCCCTAATCTCCATGCAGGGCGCTGAATGCATGGATTTCAATCGTTTTTTTTTTTTTTTTTAAAGCACATGATTAGAGCCTGAGGCTCCGATTGGCCTCAAAAAGAATGGGCTTGGGGCGCAGAGCACTGCACCCTGAGCCCATCCAGTTGTGTGACAATTATTGTCTTCCTGCTTCTCCTCCTGGCCAATCAGGAAGCGGGTCAAGAGGAGAAGCGACCGAATTGGCCGCCGAGGAGGAGACGCAGGGGGAAGCCGCCGTAGCCCCCCCCCCCGCAACCGGGATGGGGTAAGTGTGGGGCATAATTTACAGACTTTGCAGTTTATCGGCTGTTGTAGGCTCTCCTGAATATTAGTGCAGCCCCATCAGTGCAGTTTATCAGTGCCCATTAGTGCAGCTTATCAGGGCCCATTAGTGCAGCTTATCTGGGCCCATCAGTACAGCTTATCTGGGCCCATCAGTGCAGCTTATCTGGGCCCATCAGTGCAGCTTATCTGGGCCCATCAGTGCAGCTTATCTGGGCCCATCAGTGCAGCTTATCTGGGCCCATCAGTGCAGCTTATCTGGGCCCATCAGTGCAGCTTATCTGGGCCCATCAGTGCAGCCTCACCAGTGCCCATCAGTACAGCCTCACCAGAGCCCATATGTGCAGCCTCACCAGAGCCCATATGTGCAGCCTCACCAGTGCCCATCAGTGCAGCCTCACCAGTGCCCATCAGTGCAGCCTCACCAGTGCCCATCAGTGCAGCCTCAGCAGAGCCCATCAGTGCAGCCTCAGCAGAGCCCATCAGTGCAGCCTCAGCAGAGCCCATCAGTGCAGCCTCAGCAGAGCCCATCAGTACAGCCTCAGCAGAGCCCATCAGTACAGCCTCACCAATGCCCATCAGTGCCCATCAGTACAGCCTCACCAGTGCCCATCAGTGCAGCCTCACCAGTGCCCATCAGTGCAGCCTCACCAGAGCCCATCAGTGCAGCCTCACCAGAGCCCATCAGTGCAGCCTCACCAGAGCCCATCAGTGCAGCCTCACCAGAGCCCATCAGTGAAGAAGGAAAATAACTTATTTGCTAAATTTTATAAAAGAAACTAAAAATATTGTTTTTTTCAAAAACATTATTTATTTAGCAAAGAATAAAACCCCCAGTGGTGATTAAAAGCCACCAAAAGAGAGTTCTATTTGTGTGAAAATTGCCCTGGGCAGGAAGGGGGGGGGGGGAAGTGGCCGGTATGGATAAGATATTCGATTTTTCTCTGCTGTTCCCTACAGTTTAATTTGATAACAAGGTCTCTTTAAACCCATTTATGTAAGAAGTGAAAAACGCACAGCGGTGGATCCTAGCCAGCAAAATATATTTCTGGCCCTCAGACCGGTCTTTTGTAGAATAAGATAGGAGCAGGACGGACATACAGAGCGGAAGACAATCTCACACTACACCGGGTTCACCGCGGGTGAATACATTAGACATTCACAGATAACTTCTTCTTCTGCACAAAAAATAAGGTCACCACAAGCGGCTCTATGACTTTAACCGAGTAACACCCCTTACTCCTCAACTAAAAATAGCTTTGTGGACTTTTATTGCCTTCTATGGCCCGGGTCCATGTGAAGGCAGGGCCCCCGGTGGACTACCCAACTTCTGAAAGAATCACCAGACAGTGTTAATTGGCGCTGGTTTCATGTTGTAGAAATCAACAAGGCACAATAGATATCCACAGAGACAGAGACATACAGGAACGAGAACCTTCAGGGCCCCGGTGCAAGAAACCATAAAGGGTCCGCCTGACTCCCCCTCCCCCTTTTCATCGTTCCCGGGGCCCTTTCCACTGGTCCTGAATCCCTTCCCACTGGTCCTGGGCCCTTTCTTTTGGTCCTGGGTCCCTTTCCATCAGTCCAGGGGCCCTTTCTTCCGAGACTGGGGCCCTTTCCACTGACCCGGGGACCCTTTACTCCTGTCGTGGGGCTCTTTATTACGGTCCTGCAGAGGGATCCTTTCACATGTTTGGCAGTGGACCCCCTTTCTGCCAAATTAGGCCCCCCACAATGGCAAAACGCTAGGGCCTGCCACAATGCGACCTTTGTGACCCTGGTAGTTCCACCACTGGGTATTCTACAAAGCACAACAGACTGACACAGCACTGGCACCACATGAGCTGTGGGGTATACAGTTTTCTGGTATACAGAACGGTGGTTGGGAAGTGGACTATACTCAACAGTGTTCCCATCCACCATATGTATAGGTACAGTACATCCTTGGACAGGAAGGGTGTCGACAATGTAAAAGTGACTTAAGCAGCTATAGAGCTGGTCGATCACTTTTACAGGCGGCAGAAGGGGGTCTCCCCGCCCGCCCCCTTCCCAGAGCCCACCACTCCCATTGGGACGGGGAGCCTGGGAACAATGCGTTTGCCTCAGAACCACCTCACCCTCACCGAGAAGAGAGGAAGGAATGGAAGTTCCCACCACTCTTCTTCTCTGACATGAGAAACCAAAAGCCACAAGGATTTTGTCACTTCCAGTTTCAGTTTTGTTGTTTACAAGCCGTTACCAGCTTGTGAAATCATCAAATCCAGATGTAGCACACGGACCCTTTTCCCTTTCTTTGGCTCACTTGTAGGAAAAGGGCACACCATACTATATGCCCGTTCCCTCCTGGTTGAAGAGGTTGAGCGGTGTAATGTATTTGGATCCCACAGCCAGGTTCTCACTCAGTTGGTTCTCATCTCCTAGGATATTGGGGGCAAGTCTCTGTTTTCCCCCCAGTAATTCCAATGTCCAACACCACTCTAAACTCCAACGTTGAGTTTATTTTTCTTCAATATTAGCAGATAGGAAAGGGTGGATGAAAGACAGGACAGGAAGGGTTTGGGAGGTTGGTCCAGGCACAAGTAAAAGTTACAATCACCACTCCATCCCCGAGTGGGTACAGCTCACCCGGATAGTCTCCTGTAAAGTGTATCCTAGCAGCCGGAGTGATGCTCGGACGCTTAATTAGGTTCTTTCCTTAGATACGATCGGGAGATCCTCTGCCACAGAATCTTTCATGTCCCGAACTTCTCAGCTTTTGCAATATAAGGACAGGTGCCAGCAACAGCACATTACCAGGCCCTTGGTGGATAGATGAATCCCTCCAGAAAGTTACCGGGCCCCTTCCTTCACCGTGAACTCTCACCGGTCCTTCAGAAAGGTCCTCCCCCGGCCTCCTCTTCTTAGAAGCGGGCTCCCTCACGAGGAACACCCTGGGATTCCTCTTCCCAGAAGTGGGCTCCAGCTAAAGGTGCTGGGCCCAGTGCTGAAGTTGCAGCCCCAGGGCTAAAGGTGCCTGGGACTGATGCACACGCGGCCCCATGGAGGGCTTGGACCCCGACTCCTCTCCTCATCGCAGACCCTCTCCCAGGCGGCGGCTGCCCCTTATGTATCCCCTCCCAGTATGCCAACCACACCCACTGTACTGCTGCCGAGAGAGGACACCCTAAGGCACATCACTGTTACCAGTGGTTCAACCCTGACCAGTCATGGTAGCGCCACCTACAGGCCACAGGGAACTGCACACCAGTATTCCACCTGCGGAAACAAAATAGCACAACCTATCAATGAGAACGGTCTGAGCCTAACTACTAACTTAGACCAGCCCCCTAAATTTAAGTATATAGCACCCCTAAAAGGGGTGGGCGCTACACAGACATTCTCGAACTTTTCAACACGGAGGATCCCTTGAAATAACCTTTTGGTCTCAGGGAACCCCAGTTAAAAAATGGCTATAATCTACAACTCGTGATACATTGGTGTGATGGTCAGTGGGAAGAGTGCTTCTAACATCTGTTGTCTTGGGGAAGAATTCCCCCCCCCCGCCCCCTACAGATAGCTAAAAAGATCAATGGTGTCACTGGGAACTTATCTGAGAGGCAAAAATTGGTCATTGCTCAAAGAACCTCTAGCAATCATTGGAGGAACCCTGAATCATCTCCTTCATGTGCAGCAGCAGCTACAGTTCCCGACTTCCACGTGTGTTAAGTGTAGAGGGGAGGGACCTCCGATCAATCCGTGCAGCCAACCAATAGGCTTCAGTGTACAAGAGAATTGTCTACTTGTACACTGAAGAGAGAAGCCGATTGGCTGCCCCTCCCCTCTTCACTGAACACAAGGGGAAATGTACTCGGAAAGGCGGTGGCCATTTTTTTGGTTGTCCGCTGGCCGTTTTTCCCCTAAAACATTCCAGATTTTCCCGGGACAAAAGCGAAATCCCGGGAAAATTATCGGGACGGGCTCCAAACGGGACGAGGGTCCCAAAATCGGGACTGTTGGCATGTATGTGGTTGAGGAACCCTGAGCTAATCAAACCGATCTCGGTTTGATCAGATGCTTTAGAGGCCAGAGGAGAGATCTGGGGTCTGAAAGACTTGTAGGAAAATATAATAAATGCACATTTTCTTCCTGCAAAAATATGTGCATTATCTTTTTCGTTAAAAGGTGAGCTTAGCTTTAGTTGAACTAAATCAGTACTGCTATCAGACTTTTTGCAATCTTCTATGCTAGGGTGACCAGACATCCCCGGTTTCAGGGGACAGTCCCCGGATTGAGGACACTGTCCCCGGACCAAGTCTGTCCCCGGATTTGATTTCAATGGGAGCTGGGGCAATTTCAAAGAAAGTCAGTGCAGAATTAAAAAAACTATTCTGAATTACACACCCCGCTCCGCCGCACCTACTAGCTTAGGGGGTGTATTTTTTCCATTATCTGTACCCCTTTCTGGTGATCATGTGCTGGTCGGAGCAGAGGGACTATTTTTTCAGTTTTAGGTGCCCATTCGGCTCCGCTCCCATGTTCTTCTGCCTTGACTCATATCCCGGCCAGCCGCCTGCCTGCTTACCTCTTTGCCTTCCCCGGGGGAGTCATCTTTAGGCGCAGGATCACTTATATACGTGATCCTGCATTTCTGGGTATCTGAGCCAATCAGCGGACTCGATGACCACCGGTACCCGCTGATCGTTATGTACATAGGCAGAACGGTGGTCTGCTTATGTAAACAAGGCAGTTCGCCATTCTGTCAGTATGGAAGACATTGATCCTGTGTTCCTGCAAAGCAGGTACAGGGATCTATGCCTTCCCTTAGTAAAAGCACCTCCCCCACAGTGAGAAAACACTTGTTAGGCACACATTTAACCCTTCGATTGCCCCTGAAGTTATCCCCTTCCCAGCCAGTGTCATTAGTACTGTGACAGTGCATATTTTTAGCACTGATCACTGTATTAGTGTCACTGGTTCCCACAAAGTGTCAAAAGTGTCACTTAGTGTCCAATTTGTTCACCGCAATATCGAAGTCCCGCTATGAGTTGCTGATTGCCGCCACTAGTAAAAAAAAATGTCCCCGGATTTCATTTGAAAAATCTGGTCACTTTATTCTATGCAGCAAAGCAAAGACTGGGAGCAGAAGAAGCACAAGGATCCAGACAGTTGTGCTGCAGTGCACACGTGCCAACAAGGAGTATGCTGATAGGAGGAGAGAGCAAGTGACTGAAAATCTGCTGCTTCTTCTTTCACTGTCCAATGACAGGAGGGGATGTTACAACACCTCCAACAACTTCTAGAGCAGTGATCGCCAACCTTTCGGACCTCACAGACCACTAAACTTACAATTTTGAATCCCGCAGACCACTAGCAATAATTTTACATGCCTTATACACACACACACACTGCTCTGGCTCTCTGCCCCCCTCCCCTGGATCACACTGCTGACTTGTACACACAATGCTCTGGCTCTCTGAAAACCCCCCCTGGATTACACTGCTGCCTTATACACACAATGCTCTGGCTCTCTGCCACCTCCCATGGATCACACTGCTGCCTTATACACACAATGCTCTGGCTCTCTGAAAACCCCCCCTGGATTACACTGCTGCCTTATACACACAATGCTCTGGCTCTCTGCCACCTCCCATGGATCACACTGCTGCCTTATACACACAATGCTCTGGCTCTCTGAAAACCCCCCCTGGATTACACTGCTGCCTTATACACACAATGCTCTGGCTCTCTGCCACCTCCCCCTGGATCACATGGCTGCCTCTTACACACACACACACACTGCTCTTGGTTTCTGCCCCCCTTCCCCTGGATCACACTGTTACCTTATACACACAATGCTCCGTCTCTCTGCCCCCCTCCCCTGGATCACACTGCTGCCTTATACACACAATGCTCTGGGTCTCTGCCCCCTCCCCTGGATGACACTGCTGCCTTATACACACACAATGCTCCGGGTCATTGCCCCCCTGGAAAACACGGCTGCCTTATACACATAATGCTCCGGCTCTCTGCCCCCTCCCCCTGGATCACATGGCTGCCTTATACACACACACACACACACACACAATGCTCCGGCTCTCTGCCCCCCTCCCCTGGATTGCACTGCTGCCTTATACACACACAATGCTTCGGGTCATTGCCCCCCTGGATCACACGGCTGCCTTATACACATAATGCTCCGGCTCGCTGCCCCCTCCCCCTGGATCACATGGCTGCCTTATACACACACACACACACAATGCTCCGGCTCTCTGCCCCCCTCCCCTGGATTGCACTGCTGTCTTATACACACACAATGCTCCGGCTCTATGCCCCCCTTCCCCTGGATCACACTACTGCCCTATATACACAATGCTCTGGCTCTCTGCCGCCCCCCTCCCCCTGGATCACACTGCTGACTTATACAGACTCCTCATCGGCTTTCCCCCTCCTTATCCAGCCATGTGCTCGAGCTCTGCCATTGGAAGTCCCCTCCTTCTTAAACTTCCCGCTCTCTATACTACTCCCAACGCCTCCCTCTGAGTTCACAGGAGCCCGAACTACAGGAGCCCGAACTACAGAGGAGACAGCTAGTATCAACGCGTGCTGACCGTCTTGACTGCCAGCATGCATTGAGAACAACAATGGAAACAACATTGCGGCAGGACCACCAAAATTTTCTCGTAGACCATCAGTGGCGTCCTCTGTTCTAGAGGAACTCTGGTTGAGAAAGGCTGGTCTAGGTGGTCAGAAAGCTTGCCTTGCAATGCCGAGTTCTGCATTCCACCTAGAGCACTTTCTGCATGGAGCCTGTGTTTGTGTAGGCGTCCCCCTAATAAGACCCTAATTATATATGAATAGAGGAGACATCAGACCAATGTGAATGGTTTTATCAGTAAAGTCCCATGAATGAGGAGCCCTGATAAGCTCTATCTCAGCTCCTCTCATTAGCCAGCAGAGCCGAGACATAAAAGATGGCAGCAATTTATCGCCAAGTTGCAAATCAATGCACAGATTGGGCTCCTTGACAAAGGCCGTATAACAGCATCTCTGTGACAGGCCTACAAATATCACCTTTGTACTGGGATCAAAGAATGGAAACGCACCCATTATTACCGGACAATGGAGCCAACGTCTTGGGTGTTAATCACGAAGGACCATGAGGATGACACTGCGTCTTCCTGGATCCAGGCAGAGACTGATAAGGAGAATTATCATGGGGCAAACAGCATCCTACTGATACCAGAGGAGCAGACTACCTTCCCGTGAACCCGTGCAACCAGTTCACTTAAAGGGCTCGTTCCCAGTTGCAGCGCGGCTTTATTCATTGAATGGGTTGCGTTTGGCGAATGCAACATGGAGATAAGAAAAAATTGTTGTAGAATCTGTACAACCCCATTACTGCGACTCAACTGCCAATTTTTACCACCACCCGTGTGAACGAGCCCAGCGTCCAAATTCAGGCGAAAGTTTCTTGTTGCTTTGCTGACCGCAATACGTAAATATACGGTGCGGCTTTGAAGTGGTTTACCGCCGGGGTTATGGGTACAGCTATCAGCCATAACCCCGGTATTTTTTATTTATTTTTTCCAGCCAGTGATTCTCTCTCTCTCTCTCTCTCTCTCTCTCTCATAAAAGCGATCCAAGTGGCTTATTAGAAGGGCTTACCCCCCTTACCGGCGAGCCCAGGAAACGATCCAACGGGTTTGTGTGGCTGGCCATATAGGTGAACAGAGACCATATCATCTCTGATCACCTCTATGATCTTGGAGGACTAGAGCGACATTATGACATCACATCCGGTCTAGGGCAGAAGTAAACATTTTTTTTTCTTTAAACCAAAAGATTTTTTTTTTTTTTTTTTGATCTTTCGCTTTCAAAAAGGTAGAGGAGAGATTTGGGGTCTTAACTGCTTGCCGACCAACACACGCTGATATACGTCGGCAAAATGGCATGGGCAGGCAAATGGGCGTACCTGTATGTCCCTTTGAATTTAAATGAGTGAGTGAGTGCACCCGCGGGTCCCGGGAACTTGATGTTCCCGGGTGGCCCGCGATTGCGGTCGGCAAAGGCAGAACAAAGGGATGTCTTTGTAAACAAGGCATTTCCCTGTTCTGCCTAGTGACACTTAAGGGATCTACTGTTCCCTGTGATTGGGAACAGTGATAAGGCCCATACACACGGTCGGACTTTTTCGGTTTTCATCGGACAAAAGTTCGCTCTGCAAACGGACAAACTTTTCGGCAACAAAAGTCCGATGGTGCAAAGTCCTATTGTGTGTACACAAATCCATCGGACTTTTGTCCGAGGTACAAACACGCATGCCCAGAACCAATGTTAAAATCAACCAACAAATAGCAGAAGTTGACCAAAGGGTGGCGGTAAAGAGCAGAAAACCACGTGATGTTGGGAAAGTTTTGGGAAAGTTTGCAGAAAAGTCCTGCCGTGTGTATGCTATGGGTGTGCCCAGCCAACTCCCTTCGGACAAAAATCCAGGAAAAGTTTGTTTGAAGTCCGACCGTGTGAACGAGGCTTTAGGGTGACCACGTGTCCCGGATTGCCCGCATTATGCGGGTTAATACAGTGTCCCAGAATGAAACTGACACAAACCCCCCCCCCCCGGGCCAATCTGATGCCCCCAAAAAAGGCCGCCACATCAGCGCTTTACTCACCGACAGTACTTGTCCTGGCTGGGAATGCCTGGAGGAGCACAATCCCCGCCCCCTGCTTGTGATTGGAGAAATCATAAATCCCGCCTCGCGTCCAATCACTGTGCTGTGATTCGTTACAGCACAAGCTGATTTTTGGGAAGGGAGGGTGTCCCTGAATGGTAGTTTGGAAATGTGGTCACCCTAAACAGTGATCGCTGATGTGTCACTGGTAGCTCCTCCCCCTAACAGTTAGAATCACTCCCTAGAACACACTTAAAGCGGAGGTGCAGTAATTTTTTTTTTTTTAAGTCAGCAGCTTCTAACAGTGTAGCTGCCGACTTTTACTAAGGTCACTTACCTGTCCTACTCACCCGCGATGTTGGTCCCGCCACGGCGATCGATCGCTGCTGTCAGGTCCCGGCTCCTCCATCCTGTCTAAGGGAAACAGGCAGTGAAGCCTTACGGCTTCACTGCCCGTTTCCTACTGCACATGCGCCACTCGCACGGCTTGCCTCCTGGGATACACACACAGTTCCCAGAAGGCAGCGCGGCCCATTCACAAGAAGAGGAAGCGGAAGGAGACCCACCGCGGACGAGAATAGGCACATCAGAGGCAGATTAAGGGACTTCCGCATAGCAACAGGCATTTAGGGTGAGTATATATATATATATATATATATATATATATATATATATTTTTTTTTTTAGGCTTAATGAAAACGTTTTTTCAGGGTGGACTTCAGCTTTAACCCCTTCAGCGCCACCTAGTGGTTAACCCCTTCACTGCCAGTGTCATTTTTACAGTAATCAGTGCATTTTTATAGCACTGATCGCTGTAAAAATGACAATGGTCTCAAAAATGTGTCAAAAGTGTCCGATGCGTCCGCCATAATGTCGCAGTCACGTGACTAATTTCCCCTAATTTGTAGACGCTATAACTATTGTGCAAACCAATCAATATACGCTTATTGCTTTTTTTTTTTACCAAAAATATGTAGAAGAATACGTATTGGGCTAAACTGAGAAAAAAATTAGCTTTTTTAAAAAAAATTGGGGATATTTATTATAGCAAACAAGTACAAAATATTGTTTTTGTTTTTTTCAAAATTGTCGCTCTATTTTTGTTTATAGCTCAAAAAATAAAAAAATCGCAGAGGTGATCAAATACCACCAAAAGAAAGATCTATTTGTGGGGAAAAAAAAAAGGACGTTAATTTTGTTTGGGTACAGCGCCGCAAGACCGCGCAATTGTCAGTTAAAGTAATGCAGTGCCGAATCGCAAAAAGTGCTCTGGTCTTTGGCCAGCCAAATGGTCCGGGGCTTAAGTGGTTAAAGACCCCAGATCTCTTCATAAAGAGGACCTGTCATCCCTTATATCTATTACAAGGGATGTTTACATTTCTTGGAATAGGAATAAAAGTGATAAAAAAATAAATAAAGGAACTGTGTAAAAATAAAAAAAATTTACAGTGCCCCCTTCCCTCCGTGCTCACGCGCAGAAGCAAACGCATGCTTATGTAAACGGTTTTCGCACCACACGCGAGGTATCCATACGAACATTAGTGTGAGAGCAATAATTCTAGTGCTAGGCCTCTTCTAACTCTCAACAGGTAACCTGTAAAAAAAATGTAAAGCCTCGCCTATGAAGATTTTAAGTATCGTAGTTTGTCGCCATTCCGAGAGCGTGTGCAATTTTAAAAAGTGAGATGTTAGTTATCTATTTACTCTGCGCAACATCATCTTTTATATTTTACCCAAAAATTGGGATATATATATGTCATGGATATGCAGTAGTGTTTGTCTGTCAGCTTACCTTCCTTCCCATGTGTTCATCTTAGAGGCCTGAACCCTTTCACCTGGCTTCCTTTATAATCTCCTCCCAGCCAGACTCCACCCCAGGCCCTATCACAGAACACTATATTAACCTGTGCACTGCAAGCCTGCTTGGCTGATCAACGTGTTTGTTAGGCATTGTGTGTTTGGGTTCCTGCCTGCCGTGTGCTACGTCTGTCTCTCTGTTACGTTATTGGCTTGTCCCCGACTATCCCTGTCTGCTCGTGACCCTTGACCTTCGGCTCGTTCTTTCGTTATCCTTGTCTGCTTGTGGCCCCTGACCTTCGGCTTGTTATTCGTTTCTCTCATATCTTGTGCTGCTGCTTCCCCTCTTTTTCCCTTATCCTACGGGGCATGAGCTAGGAAACTCCAGGGGCCGCGACCTGGTCCCAGCCTGCAGCATAACATCCTCACCACTAGAGGCCCTGGAGAAGACCTGCTGGGTCTTAGACTCCGCGCCCTGGGGAATCTTGGCTCTCGCTTCCGTTGGGATCCCGGTTGTGCTCCTCTGGTCCCGCTTTCCACAACCACCCAGTTTCCTATCCGCAGCAGTCAGCCATAGGGTTCACTACCTTGCGGTGCACTCCTGTCCCCCTACGGTGTGCATCTGTCACCTGGCCACAGGTGACCTTGACAGTTTGATCAGCCATGGATCCGGCTGACATCCCGATCCCCGCGGATGATCCATTGCGGGGCATAGTCCACAGACTTGAAACCCAGGAATCGAATCAGACTCAGGTGATGCGATTCCTCCAGGATCTGGCTTCTTGATTCGAGCAGCTTCAGGCCTCCTTGGGAACCCTGTATCCGCAACCTCAAGTACAACCAGCGGTGGTACCTATCGCACCAGTCGCAGCCACACACTCACTAACACTGCCAGCTCCGTTCCGTTTCTCTGGGGACTCCAAGGCCTGCAGAGGGTTCCTTAGCCAATGCACGATTCATTTTGAGCTTCAGCCTCAAAACTTTCTGTCTGATAGGGCAAAGGTAGCCTATATCATTTCCCTCCTCTCTGGTGAAGCTTTAGCCTGGGCAGCCCCTCTGTGGGAACTGAATGATCCAGTGGTTTCTAGCCTGTCTGGCTTCTTGAAACTTTTTCGGAATATCTTCGAAGAACCGGCTCGTGTCTCTTCAGCGGCCAGCGCCCTTTTACGTCTCTGCCAAGAGTCTGCTTCTGTGGGACAGTATGCCCTTCATTTCCGCATACTGTCGGCTGAGTTGAGCTGGAACAATGAGGCCTTAGTCGCAACCTTTTTGCATGGCCTGTCTGATAGAGTGAAGGATGAATTAGCAGGAAGAACCATCCCCACTGATCTGGACGGAGTTATCTCCTTGTGTAACCAGATCGATATTCGCTTTCAGGAAAGGACCCTAGAAAAGCGGCGCCAGCACTCCTTGGTCCTTAGTCAGCCTGAGCTCCCCTCTCCTCGACCCGTGGAGCATCTCCTGCCAGCTGAGGAACCCATGCAGCTGGGCAGGACCAGGCTATCCCCAGAGGAACGTGCTAGGCGCAGAACTCTAGGCCTGTGTCTCTACTGTGGGGGCAAAGGTCATTTTCGTGACACTTGCTCTCTTTGTCCAGAAAAACGTTTGGGTCCACTTCATCTGGAAAGTGGAGTATTGGACCCAGAAATATCACCTTCCCCTTCTCGTCTTCTGCTTTCTGTGTTCCTTCGTGTTGGTGCTTCTTCTCGTTCGGTCTCAGCATATCTGGATTCCGGAGCCGCTGGTAATTTCATGGACTTGGAAATCGCGTCGTCCATGAGACTTACTCTTTTGCCCCTCACCACGCCATTGGTGGTCTTGGCTATTGATGGTACTGTTCTCCCAGGGGGACCTATCCGCTTCCAGACCCTCCCTGTTAAGATGTCGGTAGGGACACTCCACCAGGAGTGGATATCCTTCCTTATCTTACCCAAGGCCTCAACGCCTATAATTTTGGGTCTCCCATGGTTACAGCTCCATTCTCCTCATGTGGACTAGACTACTGGACAGATCCTGGCTTGGGGTCCCTCCTGTTCCTCGTCCTGCCTACCCAAGGTTGCCCCCTGTGAATCTGAGCCGGTCATTCATTCCAGGTTGCATAACCATTTACATTTCTCTGTCCCTAACCACCCTTGGACGCACAGCCAGGCTAGCTTGTCTACAAGTCCTGCAGTCGCTACGTCTTGCGATGCGATTCAGGTAGTCGCTACACCTGACTCAGCTATTCACTCTGCCTCTGTACTAGTTATGCCAGTCCAGCCCATGCCCAGTGAGCCGCCTACTTTTTCTTGTTCAGGACATTCTGCTTGTCCTTCAGCTATTCAGCTTGACTCCGGCGACATGTCACCTTCTAACCAACCTGACTTCAGGGTTCCACTGACATCTGCCCAGTTTGATGGTCCTGTGCTAGATGACCAGTTCATCTTTAAGGGTCTAGGGGACCCTCCTCAGATTCCTGTTGATCCTCTCATGCCCTTGCTTATTGCTAGAGAGCATTTGGTCCTCAATAGATCTTCTTGTCATCTCCCTACCTCGTTTTCGGTCTCTGAGGATAATCTTAAGTACGAGGTTAGACAAGTTCTGGATTCTCGGCTCTGCAGAGGCATTCTTCAGTATCTTGTGCATTGGAGAGGTTTTGGTCCTGAGGAGGCGTCTTGGATCGCTGCATCTGATGTCGTTGCACCTCATCTGTTGAGGTTTCATCTGAGATTTCCCTTTAAGCCTGGGCCCAGGCGGGGGAGGGCCCATAAGAGGGAGGGTACTGTCATGGATATGCAGTAGTGTTTGTCTGTCAGCTTACCTTCCTTCCCATGTGTTCATCTTAGAGACCAGACCTCCTTCACCTGGCTTCCTTTATAATCTCCTCCCAGCCTGACTCCACCCCAGGCCCTATCACAGAACACTATTTCTTTCTCGTACATCACGGGACACAGAGCGACATAGTCATTACTAATGGGTTATATAGATACCGTCAGGTGCTGGCACTGGCAACTTCCAAAACCGGAAGTACCCTCCCCTATATAAGCCCCTCCCATCCGGGAGCACCTCAGTTTTTTGCCAGTGTCTAAGGTGTTGGCCAAGAAGAAACATGTGTTTTTCACTGAGCTTGCATACAGGTTCTTTTGGGCCTCAGTAAGCTATTCCGGATCCGACCAAAAAAGCTTCATAGCTAAACGGTCGGTACCCGGGCCTTGCAGAGAAGAGCAAGGTTTTGCCTGTAATGCTTCTCTTAGGAGAGCTGGACCCTGGGATCCAGAGCTCTGGTCATACCCACGACCAAGATGTTTTCTGTGCAGGGTGCTATACAGGTCCAGGGGAGTGGAATCCTTGGGAACCCGGTCCCTGAAGGTTTGATTACAATGCCTGCCGTGATAGGTGAAGTTTGGGCTTCTGTGGACCAAACAGAGTCCTGCGGCGGGGAACAGGTAAGTGGGGGCCCCCAGGGACTTGGTTCTATTGGGGGACCCCCAAGCCTAATTTGTCTTTCTGTCTGTTACCTAATGGTATTCCCGCAAGATTCTGTGCATGCCTGTAACTACTAAAAAAATGTAATAATTTTTAATGGTGGTCAAGAAAAAAAAAAAAAAAAAAAAATGTTTTATATATATATTTAATATATTAGACTGCGGTACCTGTGTTTGTCCACTAGAGGCCGCTGTGGAATGTTTTCTTGTCATGTGGACTAGTTTCTTCTCAGCAGAGCAAAGTCCAGGCAGTTGGTGAGTTCTCTTATAGGAAACTGCTTCCTCTGCCATGTTGCAGTGCTCGTCCATCCCCCGGCCTGCGGCAAAGAGGGGCCCTGGCTCCTGTCCCTTTGTTTCCATTTTTGAAATTAGCGCCGAAGGCGCACGTGGCCGTGCGCGTGCGCGTGCACGCGCCTCTATATATAGAGGTGAGCCGGAAAAGGGGGCGGAGCCTGGGGGATGACGCTCTGTGCGCGCCGCAGCGCTTCTGCGCATGTGCGGGCGTCCCAGCAGGTTTTAAAAACCACAATATTGTAGTAAGCTGGCTATGAAGTACAGAGACAGAGCTGGCAACATTTAAAGGCATACAGCAAGCGGTTGATACAGGCATCCCCTAGAAAGGCACATTAGTAGACACCAACTGTGATATAGCAGCAATTGTGCTAGACTATTCTCAGTAAAAGTAGTGTATTACGGCTGGAATACCTCAGCTTTAGGCTTAGGAATATGCCGTCCAGAAGCTCCGGAACTGAATCTTCCAGGAAGCGAAGGGGGTCTCATCGGGCTCGGAGGATCTTGGGCATACTTCTGCTGCACCAGTCTCCCCTGAAGTTCAGAGGTAAGTGACCGTAGAGACCCCGCAGGGGTACTTGGTACTGTGGCTGTCCTCAGTTCACCTGCTCCTGTGTATGTAACAGAGGAGGTTTTTTCCTCAGCTCTGGGAGGATTAGAGAGGCTGCCTCCCTGTCAGGGAAAGCACGCCCGATCTCCGTCTCCTCCTTCAGAGTGCCTGTTAGCAGAGCAACAGTCCCATACAGGGATCGATCTGCCTGAAGGGGATCAGGATGAGGTTGATTCTGTTATAGAGGAATCAACAGTGGGGGAACCTTTTCTCAGCATCTCAAGCTGAAAGATTATGGGTTCAGTCTCTGACTAACATGGTCCGATCAGCATTTAAAAATGCACCTTGCGGAACCATCAACCACTACTGTATCCTCGTTGGGGTCGCTGGAAGCCCCCAGACTGTTTGTTCTTTTCCACTTCACCCTTTACTGAAAAGGGCTCATTTACCAGGATTGGGAACGTCCTGAGAAAATATTTATTCCCCCAAGAGATTTCCGGTGGTCTATCCCATGGAGGATAAGTTCATCAAAAAAAAAAAAAAAAAAAAAAATGGAAGGTCCCTACAGTGGACGCAGCCATCTCTTGTATGTATAAATCACTGACATGTCCAGTGGATAATGTCCAAATGTTCAAGAACCCAATAGATAAAAGATTGGAGTCCTTATGAAAATCTGCTTGGTGATACAACCAGCAGTAGCAGCTATTGGGGTCTGCTAAGCAGTGAAGGATCAGTTGAAACAGGTCTTGAGGGACTTGACAGATCAGCAGGCTTTGCCCTAGCTGATCTACCTAGAGCCTTAGGCTTTGCGGTTGACGCCATAGAGGATTCAGTCCATCAGGCCTCCCGCCTTACGCTGTCTATAGTACATATGCGTAGGCTCCTATGGCTCAAAAACTGGTCTGCTGAAGCTCCCTGTAAAAAATGGCTGGTTAGCGTCCCATTTCATGGTGAACGCTTATTCAGGGAAAACCTGGACAAATATATCCAGAAAATTTCCAGCGGTAAAAATACGCTCTTGCCGTTTAAAAACAGAGTTAGAGGTCCCTCTTTGAGAGGCCTGCTTCTCCAGTCCCTGGGCCATCGGCTGTGTAACAGTTCCAACGGCCTCCTCGGTCAAATCCCGGGGGTAAAAAACAGGGACAGTAGCAGGGTAATGAGAAACCCTGGGTCAGGGGAGGTACAAAACCTCCCCCAAAGTTAAATTCATTGAAGCCCCCACTCAGTCGGGTGGGGGGAGGACTCCAGTTGTTCGCAAGAGACCTGGCGAGACACGATCAAGACAGATAGGTGCTCTCCGCAGTAGGTTTGGGATACAGTTTGGAGTTAAAAGACTCTCCTCCTTCCCATTTTTGAGGTCAAACGTGCCAAGGGATCCCCGGAAGAGAGAGTCCCTCCTGTTGGCACTAGAACAACTATTGCTCCAAGGAGTAATTATGGAGGTTCCCCTGGAAGAATGAGGGTTCGGGTTTTACTCAAACCTCTTTACAGTCCCGAAGCAAACGCGGACGGGAGGCCCATATTAATTCTAAAAGGGCTATACAAATTCCTGTATATCAGGACTTTCCGATGGAGTCGATCCGATCGGTGGCCACTGCCCTACAAGGGGAGGATTGGTTAGCCGCGATCGACATCAAAGATGCTTATTTGCACATTCCCATCTTTCCAGTCCACCAAAAATTTATACGCTTTGCAGTAGAAGGGCGCCATTTTCAGTTCAGAGCCTTACCCTTCGGTTTGGCCACAGCACCACGAGTGTTTACAAAAATTCTGGCCCTTTATTGGCCAATCTAAGAACACAAGGTGTAATGATAATGGCATATCTGGATGACTTATTGCTGATAGACCACTCAGTGAAAAAACTAGACGTGGTCGTTCACAAGACAATCAAGTATCTGGAATCTCACGGTTGGATTATCAACCGAGACAAGTCAGCCCTAAAAACCAGTCAAAAGTCTGGAATACTTGGGGCTAAGGTTGGATTCAGGCCAGAGAAAAATATTCTTGCCTCGAGGAAAGGTGTTGTCTTTGAAAGATTTGATCCACTTAGTGGGTACAAAAAAGCCAGCCGTCCATACGCCTGTATATGAGGCTGCTGGGAAAAATGGTGGCATCATTCGAAGCAGTACCCTACGGTCAATTCCATTCAAGGAATTTGCAAGGGGCCATACTGTCAGCCTGGAACAAAAAAGTTCAGGCCCTAGACTTACAATGTCCTTGTCCCCTTCCGTTCGCAAGAGCCTCCGTTGGTGGTTGGTTCCCCAGAATCTGGAAAAAAGGAAATCCTTCAGTCCGATTTCTTGGAAGGTGGTCACTACAGATGCCAGCCTTATAGGCTGGGGAGCAGTACTGGAGCAATAGTCTCTCCAGGGCAGATGGTCGGATGCAGAAAAGGCCCTGCCCATCAATCTCTTAGAGATACGAGCAGCCCGGTATGCCCTAGTAGCATGGACATCCAAACTCCAAGGGTCCCCTGTCAGAATTCAATCAGACAATGCCACAGCAGTGGCATATATCAATCATCAGGGGGGCACCAGGAGTCGTGCAGCCCAAAGGGAAGTAAATTACATCCTGAGATGGGCAGAAAAATATGTCCCAGCCATATCTGCGGTATTCATTCCAGGAGTGGAGAATTGGAAGGCGGACTTTCTAAGTCGCCAACAATTATGCCCAGGGGAATGGTCCCTTCATCCCGAGGTTTTCCGGACAATATGTCAGCGGTGGGGAACACCGGATGTAGATCTGCTAGCATCCAGATTCAACACAAAAGTGGACAGGTTTGTCTCTTGGACAAGGGATCCCCTAGCTTGCGGCTCGGATGCCCTAGTGTTCCCTTGGGATCAGTTCAAGCTGATATATGCATTCCCACCGCCACAATTGTTACCTCGATTACTCCGCAGAATCAGGGTAGAAAAGAAACCAGTGATTCTGGTGGCTCCAGCGTGGCCCCGAAGAGCATGGTACGCGGAGATTGTAAAGATGTCTGTGGGGAGTCCTTGGACCCTCCCACATCGTCCGGACCTGCTTTCGCAGGGACCGATATACCACCCTTCCTTACCAGCCCTAGGTTTGACGGCCTGGCTATTGAAGCCCACATTCTAAAAAAGAGAGGGCTCTCTAATGTTGTGGTGTCTACCATGATCAATGCCAGGAAACCGGTATCCAGGCAGATCTACTATAGAATCTGGAAGGCGTACATCGCCTGGTGTGAGGCCAGAAAATGGCATCCACGTAAATACGTAATAGGTAGGATTCTGGACTTCCTACAATGGGCTGTAGATAGGAAGCTTGCCTTGAGTACTATCAAGGGTCAGATTTCGGCCTTGTCAATATTTTTTCAAAGGCCCTTGGCTTCGCATTCACTAGTCAAAGCCTTTATACAAGGAGTGATGCGTATTAGTCCTCCGGTTAATATTCCCATATGTCCATGGGATCTAAACTTGGTTCTGTCAGTTCTACAGAAACAACCATTTGAACCATTACAGCATATTTCCTTGGTGCTTCTCACCAGGAAATTGATTTTTCTAGTAGCCATTTGTTCGGCTAAAAGAGTATTGGAATTAGCAGCTATGTCCTGTAAGGAGCCATATCTGGTTATCCATAAGGACAGAGTAGTGTTACGTCCTCATCCAGCCTTTCTTCCTAAGGTGGTATCGAGGTTTCATCTGAACCAAGATGTGGTTCTTCCTTCTTTTTCCCCCAAACCTAGCTCGGTAGAGGAAAAGTTATTTCATTCTTTGGATGTAGTAAGAGCAGTTAAGGCTTATCTAAAAGCCACTGCTCAGATTCGCAGAACGGATACTTTGTTTATACTGCCGGAAGGCCCCAGAAAGGGTCAGGCAGCGTCAAAATCTACTTTAGCCAAGTGGATTCGACAGGTCATAATACAAGCTTATGGCTTGAGAAGGAGACCGCCTCCGTTCAAAGTTAGAGCGCACTCCACGAGAGCAGTTGGAACTTCATGGGCAGTGCATCACCAGGCCTCCCTGGCTCAAATCTGTAAGGCCGCAACATGGTCTTCAGTACACACGTTTACTAGGTTCTACCAGGTGGACGTTAGAAGTCAGGAGGATGTCGCCTTTGGGCGCAGTGTGTTGCAGGCCGCAAAAGATCCTCATGTCTGATAGCGCTCAGCTTATATATGGTGTATCCCCCCCCCCCTCATTTGGCATTGCTTTAGGACATCCCATTAGTAATGACTATGTCGCTCTGTGTCCCGTGATGTACGAGAAAGAAAATAGGATTTTTATAACAGCTTACCTGTAAAATCCTTTTCTTGGAGTACATCACGGGACACAGAGCTCCCGCCCCTCTTTGGGGACACTTATTGCTTTGCTACAAAACTGAGGTGCTCCCGGATGGGAGGGGCTTATATAGGGGAGGGTACTTCCGGTTTTGGAAGTTGCCAGTGCCAGCACCTGACGGTATCTATATAACCCATTAGTAATGACTATGTCGCTCTGTGTCCCGTGATGTACTCCAAGAAAAGGATTTTACAGGTAAGCTGTTATAAAAATCCTATTATTAACCTGTGCACTGCAAGCCTGCTTTGCTGATCAACGTGTTTGTTAGGCATTGTGTGTTTGGGTTCCTGCCTGCCGTGTGCTACGTCTGTCTCTCTGTTACGTTATTGGCTTGTCCCCGACTATCCCTGTCTGCTCGTGACCCTTGACCTTCGGCTCGTTCTTTCGTTATCCTTGTCTGCTTGTGGCCCCTGACCTTCAGCTTGTTATTCGGTTCTCTCATATCTTGTGCTGCTGCTTCCCCTCTTTTCCCCTTATCCTACAGGGCGTGAGCTAGGAAACTCCAGGGGCCGCGACCTGGTCCCAGCCTGCAGCATAACATCCTCACCACTAGAGGCCCTGGAGAAGACCTGCTGGGTCTTAGACTCCGCGCCCTGGGGAATCTTGGCTCTAGCTTCCGTTAGGATCCCGGTTGTGCTCCTCTGGTCCCGCTTTCCACAACCACCCAGTTTCCTATCCGCAGCAGTCAGCCATAGGGTTCACTACCTTGCGGTGCACTCCTGTCCCCCTACGGTGTGCATCTGTCACCTGGCCACAGGTGACCTTGACAATATATAGTTTTTTTTTGCAATAAAAGTGTATTTCTTCCAAATAAATTGCATTTAAAAAACCACTGTGCAAATATATGTGACATAAAAAAATTGCAACAATCGCCATTTTATTCTTTAGGGCAGGGTTGTCCAACTTAACTTCATTTGAGGCCGCATCAGCAGTACGGTTGCCCCTAAAGGGCCGGTTGTGCACTAGAAGCGTGTTACGTACAGAGTGCTGGGTTCAGGAGTGCATTATGTACAGAGTTCAGAAGGTGTGTTACCTACAGAGTCCAAAGTTGGGGAGTGGGTTACGTACAGAGTGCAGGGCTTAGGAGTGCGTTACGTACAGAATTCAGAGTACAGGAGTGCGTTACGTACAGAGCGCAGAGTACAGTAGTGCATTACGTACAGAGTGCAGAGTACAGTAGTGCGTTACGTACAAAGCGCAGAGTACAGTAGTGCGTTATGTACAAAGCGCAGAATACAGTAGTGCGTTACGTACAGAGCGCAGAGTACAGGAGTGCGTTATGTAAAGAGTGCGGAGTTCAGGAGTGCGTGGGTTCAGGAGTATGTTACATACAGAATGCAGAGTTCAGGACTGCGTTACGTACAGAGTGCTGGGTTCAGGAGTGCGTTATGTACAGAGTTCAGAAGGTACATTACGAGCAGAGTGCAGAGTTCAGGCGTGCATTATCTACAGAGTCCAAAGTTCTGTATTGGGTTACGTACAGAATCAGAGTAGAGGAATGCGTTATGTACAGAGTGCAGGGTTCAGGAGTGCATTATGTACAGAATGCAGAGTTCAGGAGTGTGTTATGTACAGAGTTCAGAAGGTGGGTTACGTGCAGAGTGCAGGGTTCAGGAGTGCGTTATGTACATAGTTCAGAAAGTGCGTTATGCACAGAGTGCAGGGTTCAGGAGTGCGTTTGTACGTAACGCACCTTCTGAACTATGTACGTAACGCACTCCTGAACCCTGCACTCTGTACGTAACGCACCTTCTTCTGAACTATGTACATGAGTGCAGGGTTCAGGAGTGTGTTATGTACAGAGTTCAGAAGGTGCGTTACGTACAGAGTGCAGGGTTCAGGAGTGCGTTATGTACATAGTTCAGAAAGTGCGTTATGTACAATGTATATAACGCACTCCTGAACCCTGTACTCTGCACGTAACGCACCTTCTGAACTCTGTACATAATGCAGAGTGCAGGGTTCAGGAGTGCGTTATATACATTGTACATAACGCACTTTCTGAACTATGTACATAACACACTTCTGAACCCTGCACTCAGTTCAGAAGGTGCGTTATGTACAGAGTGCAGGGTTCAGGAGTGCGTTATGTACAGAGTTCAGAAGGTGCGTTACGTGCAGAATGCAGAGTTAAGGAGTGCATTATGTACAGAATGCAGAGTTCAGGAGTGCGCTACGTACAGAGTGCAGGGTTGAGGAGTGCCTGAGGGATCTGATAGACCTGTGAGCTGCCCAAGGCAAAGCTGTCCTTGTAAACACAGAAGGCTTCTGTGTTTACAAGCGACAGTGGGAAGCATGGAGCGGAGGGTGAGAGCCGGAGGTGCCACATTCCAGCCGAAAAACTGGGTGTGAGGGCCACATGACATGGCCTGGGGGACGGATTTGGTTTTTCACATATATGAGAGAAGTGTCAGAGGTGGCCCGGTAGGTAAGTGGTTAAGAAGGGTGATATAACTGCGACTCAAATGCCTAGTACCACCACCTGTATAAACAAACCCAATGTCCAAATTTAGGCAAATTTTTTTTGTTGTTTAAAAAGGTCCCAGAGGTTCCCCCATCACATCAGAGGACCCCCCCCCCCCCCCCAAAAAAAAAAAAAAAAAAAACTAAAAACTAAAGTTGCAATACTCACCTTTAAAAGGGGTTGTAAAGGTTCGTTTTTTATTTTCTAAATAGGTTACTTTAAGCTCGTGCATTGTTGGTTCACTTACCTTTTCCTTCCATTTCCCTTCTAAATGTTTTTTTTCTTTGTCTGAATTTCTCACTTCCTGTAAGCTTGCCCCCATCATCCGAGCCGTTCTGGCTGGGGGTTAGTCAGTGTGCTCGCCCCCTCCCTTGGGACTACATCCCTGTGAACGTTCACAGCGTCTCCCCGCAGGGATGTAGTCCCAAGGGAGGGGGCGAGCACGCTGACTAACCCCCAGCCAGAATGGCTCGGATAATGGGGGGAAGTTTACTGAGGAGGAACAGGAAGTGAGAAATTTAGACAAAGAAAAAAAACATTTTGAAGGGAAATCGAAGGAAAAGGTAAGTGAACCAACAATGCACGAGATTAAAGGAACCTATTTAGAAAATAAAAAACGAACCTTTACAACCCCTTTAATCTAGAGCTGTTGCTGGGGGGGATGCAGATATGCCGTCCATATAGCAGGCAGTACTTTAGCAGGGATGCTAATAATATTTTGCTCATCCAGAATGACTACTGAAGCTAATATTTACAAATCTCAATCATGAATTAAAAACTGCAACTAAAAATATAAAAGTATCACTGAAAATTATATTCAGGCAAATGATATAATAAGTCAAAACACGAAAGATTCTGCGGCCCATCCCCCCCCCCCTTGTTTACTTACAGGGGCCTATTGCGCCCCCCCCAGAATGTCACCACTTCATGTATATGTATTGGTTACCTCTTATTAATTTACCGCAGGCCAGCCGCTCGGTTGCCGCGGCGACCACAAACAATGGAGTCTGGAAAGCAAGACCTCGTTATCATTGACTGTCACTGGCTAAGCTGATTAAGAATTAACAAGGAAAGCCGGCCGACCCGACTGACAGCATGACAACCATCAAGTCTATAGTGCCTCTCCTGCCATATGCTGACAGGGCGCAATTTACTCATCGGAGATAAACGGCGCGCCGGACGCAGATCATCACCAGAAAATATATATATATAAAAATTACGCACAAAATCGGGTTACAGGTCCTCTTTAGGTTCACATAACACACCATAGTCCAGTATGGGGGATGTGGGCGCCAATAAAGTGCACCTGTCAGACATTTTATTTCACTGCACTTGGCTGATTTAAGCGCAAGAGAAATCATCTGGAAGTACAAACTGTTGCATTTACGTGAGTTTAGATTGTTGTTTCTCAACCTTCTCTCAGTCACGGCCCCTTTAAAAGTTTGCAGAATCTTGAAGCCCCCCCCCCCAGTCTATAATTTAAAAACTGTAAATGTTACTTTTCAATGGGAAACCAGAGCCTGGGAGGATGAACACAACCACCTCGAGAGAATAAACTTCATATAACCCATCCCCTTTCAGGTCTTCACATCAGAGGTCCCCCATCACATCAGGGATCCCCCCCCATCACATCAGAGGTCCCCCCAATCACATCAGAGGTCCCCCCAATCACATCAGAGGACTCCCCATCACATCAGAGGTCCTCCATCACATCAGAGGTCCCCCCATCACATCAGAGGTCCCCCCAATCACATCAGAGGTCCCCCATCACATCAGAGGCCCCCCCCCCCCATCATATAAGAGGTCCCCCCAATCACATCAGAGGTCTCCCCATCACATCAGAGGTCCTCCATCACATCAAAGGACTCCCCATCACATCAGAGGTCCTCCATCACATCAGAGGTCCCCCCATCACATCAGAGGTCCCCCCAATCACATCAGAGGTCCCCCCAATCACATCAGAGGTCCCCCCAATCACATCAGAGGCCCCCCCCATCATATCAGAGGTCCCCCCAATCACATCAGAGGTCTCCCCATCACATCAGAGGTCCTCCATCACATCAGAGGTCCTCCATCACATCAGAGGCCCCCCCATCACATCAGAGGTCCCCCCATCACATCAGAGGTCCCCCCAATCACATCAGAGGTCCTCCATCACATCAGAGGTCCCCCATCACATCAGAGGACTCCCCCCATCACATCAGAGGTCCCCCCCATCACATCAGAGGACCCCCCCCATCACATCAGAGGACCCCCCCATCACATCAGAGGACTCCCCCCATCACATCAGAGGTCCCCCCATCACATCAGAGGTCCCCATCACACCAGGGGTCCCCCCATCACATCAGAGGTCCCCCATCACATCAGAGGTCTCCCCATCACTTCAGAGGTCTCCCCATCACTTCAGAGGTCTCCCCATCACTTCAGAGGTCCCCCCATCACATCAGAGGTCCCCCCATCACATCAGAGGTCCCCATCACACCAGGGGTCCCCCATCACATCAGAGGTCCTCCCATCACACCAGAGGTCCTCCCATCACATCAGAGGTCTCCCCATCACACCAGAGGTCCTCCATCACATCCGAGGTCCCCCTCATCACATCAGAGGTCCCCCACCACATCAGAGTAAAAAGTAATAATACATATTACAAAAAAAGTACTACTTGTAATAAGAATAATTATTCTTATTACAATTGTTATTAAAAAAAAAAAAAATACTATTATTTATTATTATTATTAATAATAATAATAATAATAATAATATTAGTGGTAGTAGCAATAGTCACTTTTGTATATAATTGCTGTTATTACTTTATAAAAATATTATTGTTTTATTACTATAAAAAATAATAACAACAATAATAACAAATTTATGTTTTGACTTGTATTATTATTATAATAAAGAAACAACAATTATTATTAAAAACTGTTGTTACTTTATAAAATAAATTTTCCAATTATCACTTAAAAAATTTATAATAATACTACAATTTGTTTTTATTATTATTATTATAATAAAGTAACGACAATTACTATTATTATAAAAAATAAAAGTACTATTACTACTACTAACAATACATTTTAGTAATAGTAAACAACACCAACAACAACCATTATTATTATTATTATTATTATTATTATGTGGTTTGGTAATGAAATGCACTCTACTGATTCATGTAAAGAACTCAATGTAGCGATCGATCTTATTTACGTGGCTGTGATGAATGAACACAAGACCATTGAGTGGCATTAATATGCCTAATGGATGACAGAAGGTATGTAGAGCGAGCGGCTCGGTATGAAAAGGAAACAAAGCCATGGAAAAATCTGCAGATATAATTAGCGTTAATTCGTGCTCAGGGCTCGCCGTCCGTCTCACATACACATCAACATTAAATCAGATGATACATCGGCCTATTGAGGTCTTAATTGTGATGAAGATGGAATTTCAAGGGATTGTAAGAGAAACTATCATCGGCCGCAGGAAGCATTGTGACGAGACGCCGCTCACCCGGCTGAATAATTCATACCCCTTCTACACTAAAACAGCAGGTGACTGGAGCAAAGGGCGGCGAGGAGCACCGAACACACCGGCAGAACGTGTGTACGAGGAAAGGGAACCGACACAAAAAGTCATAGATTGCACATGGCAGTCAGAATTGGCCTCACATGACTGCCAAGGGCCCCCAAGTGCAGCAAAAGCAACACAAAAACACGCATCTAAACCCACAAAATGAACACGTAATATATTGCAGCTTACCAGTATTGTGTGGCTGTATTCATTTTCTTGGTGATCCTGCCAATAACTTGTCTCTGGTGCTTACATTCTTTCAGGCTTGGTTCACACCTACGGGTGCAGCGTGGGCTTTTCACGCGTTGCGGCACGTCTCTTTGTAGGGCAGCCCATTGATTTGAACAGGCCGACCTACACATGAGAAATGCGGGAAAGAAGACCCCGATTCCTTTCAAGAAACACGACCCACCAAATTTCATGGTACCCTGGCACCCATGTGGTTTGACACAAGCGTCTGCAGATGCATGGGGGGGGGGGGGGGGGTGCCATGAACGATTAGACATGTGTACACTGAAATATTTTGTTTCGGAATTTCGTTTGTCCGAAAAATACAATTATTTAGTTACTTCGGAAAATTCATTTTTATTTATTTTGTTTTGTTAAAAAATGCATTTGTCCGAAAATCCGAATCAATTAAAATCTAATCTGTCATTGAAGGCTTATGGTGTCTGTCGAATGTTCCAAGAAGATTCAACGAAGGAGCGAAACTGTACGACGCCGCAATCGTACATCTCCGGTCTAATGCTCCGCCCACAAGCTATAGTAGAATTCTAATGTTGTATGACACTAGTAATAATTATATTTATTAATTATTATTACTTCATGTCTCTCTGTGTCGACTCTTCATGTCTCTCTGTGTCGACTCTTCATGTCTCTCTGTGTCGACTCTTCATGTCTCTCTATGTCGACTCTTCATGTCTCTCTATAATGTCGACTCTTCATGTCTCTCTATAATGTCGACTCTTCATGTCTCTCTATAATGTCGACTCTTCATGTCTCTCTATAATGTCGACTCTTCATGTCTCTCTATAATGTCGACTCTTCATGTCTCTCTATAATGTCGACTCTTCATGTCTCTCTATAATGTCGACTCTTCATGTCTCTCTATAATGTCGACTCTTCATGTCTCTCTATAATGTCGACTCTTCAGGTCTCTCTATAATGTCGACTCTTCAGGTCTCTATAATGTTGAATGTTTTCTCTCTATGCCGACTCTTCGTGTCTCTCTATGTCGACTCTTCATGTCTCTCTATGTCGACTCTTCATGTCTCTCTATAATGTCGACTCTTCGTGTCTCTCTATAATGTCGACTCTTCGTGTCTCTCTATAATGTCGACTCTTCATGTCTCTCTATAATGTCGACTCTTCATGTCTCTCTATAATGTCGACTCTTCGTGTCTCTCTATAATGTCGACTCTTCATGTCTCTATAATGTTGAATGTTTTCTCTCTATGTCGACTCTTCGTGTCTCTCTATGTCGACTCTTCATGTCTCTATAATGTTGAATCTTTTCTCTCTATGTTGACTCTTTTCTCTCTATGTCGACTCTTTTCTCTCTATGTCGACTCTTTTCTCTCTATGTCGACTCTTTTCTCTCTATGTCGACTCTTTTCTCTCTATGTCGACTCTTTTCTCTCTATGTCGACTCTTTTCTCTCTATGTCGACTCTTTTCTCTCTATGTCGACTCTTTTCTCTCTATGTCGACTCTTTTCTCTCTATGTCGACTCTTTTCTCTCTATGTCGACTCTTTTCTCTCTATGTCGACTCTTTTCTCTCTATGTCGACTCTTTTCTCTCTATGTCGACTCTTTTCTCTCTATGTCGACTCTTTTCTCTCTATGTCGACTCTTTTCTCTCTATGTCGACTCTTTTCTCTCTATGTCGACTCTTTTCTCTCTATGTCGACTCTTTTCTCTCTATGTCGACTCTTCGTGTCTCTATGTCGACTCTTCGTGTCTCTCTATGTCGACTCTTCGTGTCTCTCTATGTCGACTCTTCGTGTCTCTCTATGTCGACTCTTCGTGTCTCTCTATGTCGACTCTTCGTGTCTCTCTATGTCGACTCTTCGTGTCTCTCTATGTCGACTCTTCGTGTCTCTCTATGTCGACTCTTCGTGTCTCTCTATGTCGACTCTTCGTGTCTCTCTATGTCGACTCTTCGTGTCTCTCTATGTCGACTCTTCGTGTCTCTCTATGTCGACTCTTCGTGTCTCTCTATGTCGACTCTTCCTGTCTCTCTATGTCGACTCTTCCTGTCTCTCTATGTCGACTCTTCCTGTCTCTCTATGTCGACTCTTCCTGTCTCTCTATGTCGACTCTTCCTGTCTCTCTATGTCGTCGACTCTTCCTGTCTCTCTATGTCGTCGACTCTTCCTGTCTCTCTATGTCGTCGACTCTTCCTGTCTCTCTATGTCGTCGACTCTTCCTGTCTCTCTATGTCGTCGACTCTTCCTGTCTCTCTATGTCGTCGACTCTTCCTGTCTCTCTATGTCGTCGACTCTTCCTGTCTCTCTATGTCGTCGACTCTTCCTGTCTCTCTATGTCGTCGACTCTTCCTGTCTCTCTATGTCGTCGACTCTTCCTGTCTCTCTATGTCGTCGACTCTTCCTGTCTCTCTATGTCGTCGACTCTTCCTGTCTCTCTATGTCGTCGACTCTTCCTGTCTCTCTATGTCGTCGACTCTTCCTGTCTCTCTATGTCGTCGACTCTTCCTGTCTCTCTATGTCGTCGACTCTTCCTGTCTCTCTATGTCGTCGACTCTTCCTGTCTCTCTATGTCGTCGACTCTTCCTGTCTCTCTATGTCGTCGACTCTTCCTGTCTCTCTATGTCGTCGACTCTTCCTGTCTCTCTATGTCGTCGACTCTTCCTGTCTCTCTATGTCGTCGACTCTTCCTGTCTCTCTATGTCGTCGACTCTTCCTGTCTCTCTATGTCGTCGACTCTTCCTGTCTCTCTATGTCGTCGACTCTTCCTGTCTCTCTATGTCGTCGACTCTTCCTGTCTCTCTATGTCGTCGACTCTTCCTGTCTCTCTATGTCGTCGACTCTTCCTGTCTCTCTATGTCGTCGACTCTTCCTGTCTCTCTATGTCGTCGACTCTTCCTGTCTCTCTATGTCGTCGACTCTTCCTGTCTCTCTATGTCGTCGACTCTTCCTGTCTCTCTATGTCGTCGACTCTTCCTGTCTCTCTATGTCGTCGACTCTTCCTGTCTCTCTATGTCGTCGACTCTTCCTGTCTCTCTATGTCGTCGACTCTTCCTGTCTCTCTATGTCGTCGACTCTTCCTGTCTCTCTATGTCGTCGACTCTTCCTGTCTCTCTATGTCGTCGACTCTTCCTGTCTCTCTATGTCGTCGACTCTTCCTGTCTCTCTATGTCGTCGACTCTTCCTGTCTCTCTATGTCGTCGACTCTTCCTGTCTCTCTATGTCGTCGACTCTTCCTGTCTCTCTATGTCGTCGACTCTTCCTGTCTCTCTATGTCGTCGACTCTTCCTGTCTCTCTATGTCGTCGACTCTTCCTGTCTCTCTATGTCGTCGACTCTTCCTGTCTCTCTATGTCGTCGACTCTTCCTGTCTCTCTATGTCGTCGACTCTTCCTGTCTCTCTATGTCGTCGACTCTTCCTGTCTCTCTATGTCGTCGACTCTTCCTGTCTCTCTATGTCGTCGACTCTTCCTGTCTCTCTATGTCGTCGACTCTTCCTGTCTCTCTATGTCGTCGACTCTTCCTGTCTCTCTATGTCGTCGACTCTTCCTGTCTCTCTATGTCGTCGACTCTTCCTGTCTCTCTATGTCGTCGACTCTTCCTGTCTCTCTATGTCGTCGACTCTTCCTGTCTCTCTATGTCGTCGACTCTTCCTGTCTCTCTATGTCGTCGACTCTTCCTGTCTCTCTATGTCGTCGACTCTTCCTGTCTCTCTATGTCGTCGACTCTTCCTGTCTCTCTATGTCGTCGACTCTTCCTGTCTCTCTATGTCGTCGACTCTTCCTGTCTCTCTATGTCGTCGACTCTTCCTGTCTCTCTATGTCGTCGACTCTTCCTGTCTCTCTATGTCGTCGACTCTTCCTGTCTCTCTATGTCGTCGACTCTTCCTGTCTCTCTATGTCGTCGACTCTTCCTGTCTCTCTATGTCGTCGACTCTTCCTGTCTCTCTATGTCGTCGACTCTTCCTGTCTCTCTATGTCGTCGACTCTTCCTGTCTCTCTATGTCGTCGACTCTTCCTGTCTCTCTATGTCGTCGACTCTTCCTGTCTCTCTATGTCGTCGACTCTTCCTGTCTCTCTATGTCGTCGACTCTTCCTGTCTCTCTATGTCGTCGACTCTTCCTGTCTCTCTATGTCGTCGACTCTTCCTGTCTCTCTATGTCGTCGACTCTTCCTGTCTCTCTATGTCGTCGACTCTTCCTGTCTCTCTATGTCGTCGACTCTTCCTGTCTCTCTATGTCGTCGACTCTTCCTGTCTCTCTATGTCGTCGACTCTTCCTGTCTCTCTATGTCGTCGACTCTTCCTGTCTCTCTATGTCGTCGACTCTTCCTGTCTCTCTATGTCGTCGACTCTTCCTGTCTCTCTATGTCGTCGACTCTTCCTGTCTCTCTATGTCGTCGACTCTTCCTGTCTCTCTATGTCGTCGACTCTTCCTGTCTCTCTATGTCGTCGACTCTTCCTGTCTCTCTATGTCGTCGACTCTTCCTGTCTCTCTATGTCGTCGACTCTTCCTGTCTCTCTATGTCGTCGACTCTTCCTGTCTCTCTATGTCGTCGACTCTTCCTGTCTCTCTATGTCGTCGACTCTTCCTGTCTCTCTATGTCGTCGACTCTTCCTGTCTCTCTATGTCGTCGACTCTTCCTGTCTCTCTATGTCGTCGACTCTTCCTGTCTCTCTATGTCGTCGACTCTTCCTGTCTCTCTATGTCGTCGACTCTTCCTGTCTCTCTATGTCGTCGACTCTTCCTGTCTCTCTATGTCGTCGACTCTTCCTGTCTCTCTATGTCGTCGACTCTTCCTGTCTCTCTATGTCGTCGACTCTTCCTGTCTCTCTATGTCGTCGACTCTTCCTGTCTCTCTATGTCGTCGACTCTTCCTGTCTCTCTATGTCGTCGACTCTTCCTGTCTCTCTATGTCGTCGACTCTTCCTGTCTCTCTATGTCGTCGACTCTTCCTGTCTCTCTATGTCGTCGACTCTTCCTGTCTCTCTATGTCGTCGACTCTTCCTGTCTCTCTATGTCGTCGACTCTTCCTGTCTCTCTATGTCGTCGACTCTTCCTGTCTCTCTATGTCGTCGACTCTTCCTGTCTCTCTATGTCGTCGACTCTTCCTGTCTCTCTATGTCGTCGACTCTTCCTGTCTCTCTATGTCGTCGACTCTTCCTGTCTCTCTATGTCGTCGACTCTTCCTGTCTCTCTATGTCGTCGACTCTTCCTGTCTCTCTATGTCGTCGACTCTTCCTGTCTCTCTATGTCGTCGACTCTTCATGTCTCTCTATAATGTCGACTCTTCATGTCTCTCTATAATGTCAACTCTTCATGTCTCTATAATGTTGAATGTTTTCTCTCTATGTCGACTCTTTTCTCTCTATGTCGACTCTTCGTGTCTCTCTATGTCGACTCTTCGTGTCTCTCTATGTCGACTCTTCATGTCTCTCTATGTCGACTCTTCATGTCTCTCTATAATGTCGACTCTTCATGTCTCTCTATAATGTCGACTCTTCATGTCTCTCTATAATGTCGACTCTTCATGTCTCTCTATAATGTCGACTCTTCATGTCTCTCTATAATGTCGACTCTTCATGTCTCTCTATAATGTCGACTCTTCATGTCTCTCTATAATGTCGACTCTTCATGTCTCTCTATAATGTCGACTCTTCATGTCTCTCTATAATGTTGAATGTTTTCTCTCTATGTCGACTCTTTTCTCTCTATGTCGACTCTTCGTGTCTCTCTATGTCGACTCTTCATGTCTCTCTATAATGTTGAATGTTTTCTCTCTATGTCGACTCTTTTCTCTCTATGTCGACTCTTCGTGTCTCTCTATGTCGACTCTTCATGTCTCTATAATGTTGAATGTTTTCTCTCTATGTCGACTCTTCGTGTCTCTCTATGTCGACTCTTTTTTCTCTATGTCGAATAATCTCGGACTAATAGAGTTAGGTTAGGCACATTCAACGGCAGATTCGATAGACACAGATCACTATTGTCACCGTCATGTCAAATCTTCTTTCTGTATCCAACTGTTGTCGCAACAAAACTAAAATCAAGCATTTTTTATGTCAGATCTTTCGGATTTGTGACTCTGCATGTTCGTTATCGTTTGTTAAAACGAATGCGAAAATCCCTGAAATTCGGACGAAAACGAATGCACGTCTAGTAACAATTAAGGACATCACCACACGTCTGCTAAATGCCAAGGTGTTGAGTGTCGGGAAAGCCTGCAATGTTGCGCACATTTGCTCACAATGGCGAACACTCATTGGGCAGCGCAGCCACATGGCCGTGTTGACCAGTGAAAAAAAAGCATCTGGAGGATTCTTCTTCTGATGTCCCAGAAGAGAGAAACACTTCCCATTGGTCAGCACGTGGTCATGAGTTTTATGATGGATGCTTATTCTGTGGAATTAGTTAATTTTTCCATTTTTTCGTAAAAAGGTGACTTTAACCACTTGCTTACTGGGCACATAACCACCTTCCTGCCCAGGCGAAATTATAGCTTTCGGCACTGTTACGCTTTGAATGACAATTGTGCGGTCGTGCGACGTGGCTCCCAAACAAAATTGACGTCCTTTTTTTCCCACAAATAGAGCTTTCTTTTGGTGGTATTTGATCACCTCTGCGGTTTTTATTTTTTGCGCTATAAACAAAAAAGGGTGACAATTTTGAAAAAAAAACACAATTTTTTTTACTTTTTGCTATAATAAATATCCCCAAGTTTGAAAAAAAACTATTTTTTTCTCAGTTTAGGCCAAAACGTATTCTTCTACATATTTTTGTTGAAAAAAAAAAAATCGCAATAAGCGTATAGTGATTGGTTTGCGCAAAAGTTAGAGCTTCTACAAAATAGGGGATAGAATTCTGACATTATTTTTTTATTTTTTATTTTTTTATTTTTTACTAGTAATGGTGGTTATCTGCGATTTTTGTCAGGACTGCGATATTGCAGCGGACACATTGGACACTTTTGACACATTTTTGGGACCATTCACATTTATACAGCGAACAATGCTATAAAAATGCATTGATTAATGTATAAATGTGACTGGCAGGGAAGGGGTTAACACTAGGGGGCGAGGAAGGGGTTAAATGTATTCCCTATGAATGATTCTTACTGTGGGGGAGGGGACTGACTGGGTGAGGAGACCGATCTGTGTCCCTATGTACAAGGGACACAGCATCGGTCTCCTCTCCCTGAGAGGACGTGGATCTCTGTGTTTAAACACAGAGATCCACGTCCTTGGCTGTGTACCGGCCGATCACGGGTGCCCGGTGGACATCGCGGCCGCCAGGCACGCGCATCGGCATCTCAGTGGCACGCGCGCGCGCCCCCCAGTGGCCGGAGGATTTGTAGAGCCACCTTGTGGCCGTCTTTTTACAATGGCCCGGGTCTGAAGAAGTTAAAGTGCAAGTCCAACCTAAATGTATTTCCTTTAGTTGTGGATAGCGTTGTCAAAGGTCGGAACCCTTTGAATGGTTTTATTGCTATACAAAACGCCATTAGAGAGTTTTCTCCTCATTTCCCATTACCTTGAAAATGGTTTGACCATACTAGACATCAGTTGAAATCCTCAATGGAGACAGAGGGAAAAAAAAAAAAAAAGATTGACAAAGGTTCCAGCTAGACTTTCCCTGTTTTTCCAGCCTTGGGGAATAAGTTTGGTGAAGGACCTTTTTTTTGTTCCAACATGACTGTGCCCCTGTGTACAAAGCCAGCTCCATAAAGACATGGTTCCACCAGTTTGGTGTGGAGGAACCTGAGAGTCCTGCACAGAGCCCTGACCTCAACCCTACTGAAAACCTTTGGCATGAATTGGAATGCCAATTGTGAGCCAGGTCTTCTCATCCAACATCAGTACCTGAGCTCAGGAATGTTCTTTTGGATGCCCGGGGGTTCTAGTCTTCTCTTGCACGTCCAGCCTTATGGCAACAAGGTCAATGGTTTGACCAGTTTGGTGTGGAGGAGCTTAAGTGTCCTGCATAGAGCCTTGACCTCAACCCTACTGAGCGCCTTTAAGATGAATTGGATTGTGAGCCAGATGACTGTGTGGAAAGCCAGATCCATCAAGAAATGGTTTGACCAGTTTGGTGTGAGAGAACTCAAGTGTCCTGCACAGAGCCCTGACCTAAACACTACTGAACATCTTTGGGATGAACTAGAAAGCCCATTGTGAGCCAGGTCTAAATTCAACAACATCATACCTGACCTCACAGATGTTCTTTAGGATGGCAGGGGTTCTAGCCTTCCACTGCACTTCCAGCCTTGGAAAGGTCCTTTTCCGTTCCAACATTACTTTTCACAAAGCCAGCTCAATAAAGGCGTTGCCTGGAGGAATTGAAGTGTCCTGTACAGAGGCCTGACCTCAACCCTACTCAACTCCTTTAGGATTCACTGGAATGCTGATTGCAAAACAAGTGTTTCTCCAATCAGTATCCGACCTTACGAAGGTTTGCCAAATTCTTGAAGAAGTGGGGGACCAACTCCATATTAATGCCCCCGGTTTTCAAACAGGGTGCCCCACAATGTCATATAGGTGTGATGGTCACATATTCACAAACATTTCACCAAAGTGAACGTAATGGTTATTTTTCCCATTGAAGAGTCATAAAACATGGAAAACTTACTTTGGGCAGTACTCTAATAGCTGTTGCAGTGTCGGGAGATCTCCTTTGGCCGCGGCGTAGTGTACAGGAAGTGCTCCTGTGTCTGTTGCCACCATTGCATCGTTTGTCCCAAACCGGAGCAACCAGCCGGTAATTTCATGATGGCCAAACCTGGATGCTAAGTGCAGAATCGTGGCACCAGAATTGTCCTTATCCTGCAAGAAATAATAAGCAAGGTGCTTAGAAAGTCTCTAGAATCAAACAGGGTTCAGTGCTTGGACAGTAAAAAACAAAACAAAACAAAAAAAAACACAATGTACTACAGTGGAACCTTGGATTACGAGTATAATCCGTTCCAGGAGAATGCTCGTAATAAAAGGACTCGCATATCAAAGCGAGTTTCCCCATTGAAGTCAATGGAAACACAAATAATTTGTTCCGGATTGACTTCAATGGCATGCAATACCGCATGTGGCCAGAGGCGGGGGGCGCCGGAGAGCCTTGGAAACGGGCGGAAAGGCCCGAGGACAGTTCGGCAAATCTCGGAAAGACTCCGTTACCGAGCCTTTCCGAGGTCAGCCGAGCTGTCCTCAGGCCTTTTCTATGCATTTCCGAACGGCTGCGATCGGCGCCGTTCCACTCCGGTGCCCCCCACCTCAGGCCAAACGCGGTACTGCACACCGCTTTGGCCTGAATCCTGCTCGTTTTGCAACACTCGCAAACCGAGTTAGGATTTTTAGAAATACAGTTTTCATATTGCAAAACGCAATCCGTTACTCGCAATCCGAGGTTCCACTGTACTTAAAATCAGACCAGGGGCGTAGATAAGGGGGGGTCCCCCCCAGAGCATCCTGGCAAAATGCCCAGACAGTGTCCCTGCTGTTTAGCCTCAGCATCAGCACAGTAGAAGCAATCAGAGTTTCAGAGTGCAGCCTCCCTTCTATTGTGCCCAATCCCCTCCGTTTAATAAGGGGTCCCCCTGAAAAGCATGAAATTATGCAAGGTCTCATTGCAGAGCCTCATGGCCCCACTCTGCTGTCACAAGTTTTTACCGTACACACCCCCCCCCCCCAACATAAAAAAAGTGTAAATGATGCCTTTGAGTTTGAAAGACCTGAACCCCCCCCCCCAGGAAAAAAAAAATATCTCTGTATCAGACTTAGATACAATTACCTAAAATGTCATCCCACCCAAAAGCGATCTTGTAGATAGAACTCAGTGGGCTTCAGTCATAGCTCTTGTTATGTCATGAATGTGTCAACAGTAAGATCTCACGGCCAAAGTTCACAACTCTGTTTTTGCTCACTTGGCAGTTTTGGGTGTTCCCCCACCTTTGTGTGGTTCGAATTGCACCTTTTATATACTTGGATATAAAATAGAAAAATACTGTATCCAACAGGGCGAGCGGGAAAATAGGCAAATCGTAGGTGTTCAGATCCACATGAGGGGGGTTACGGTTTAACAGGTTAAAACAGTATATTACTCAGTCTGTAACAATCCTGACTATATAGAAAATAAATCATACCAGGTTACCGTCAGTCAGTAAAAACGGTCTAAATTAACTAGAAGTAATGGCTTTTCCTTAAAAAGTCAAAGTTGGCTCCATCCCTTCCAAACCCCAAGGCTCCCTGTGGTCTCTTTAATTTCAAATTTAGCTTTTTTTTGACCCAAGAGCAAGGCTCAGGAACTGAGAAAAAGTGGCGGCCAAGCTCAAATTTCATATATAAAGCTAAGCTTTGCCTATATTTGAGTCAAAACCAAATATAGACTTGAAGTCAATAGTGTCGCCTGTTCAGTTTTCCCCTTACACTTAAAATTGGCCCAGTACTGGGACCCCCCTCATTTCTCGACCTTCAGAGGTTTCCATTTGTGACTACTGAATGTTAAAGCATATAACCAGATATCATGATTTTTACATAAATCTTATGTTTTCCTATAAAAGTTGAACTTGATACCACCTCTGCTGTTGGTCATTGGGGTGACCTATCACATTAAAAAAGGACCAATAGTGTGGGCTTGGTGGCCTTAAAACGGGTAAGCCAAACTCAACTATTTACAGAAGCAGTTAAAATGTGCATATACATGTAGCAAGGTCCCAGGCATCCTTTAAGCCTCGTACACACGACCGAGAATCTCGTCGCAAAAAAAAACGTTGGTTTTCTCGACGAGATTCTTGTCAAGCTTTCCTTGCATACACACTGTCAATCCAAAATCTCGTCGGTCTAAAGCGTGGTGACGTACAACACGTACAACGGCAGTATAAAGGGGAAGTTCCATTCTCATGGCGCCACCCCTTGGGCTGCTTTTGCTGATCTCGTGTTACCGCATGTTAGTAAAAGTTTAGTGAAAGACGATTCGCGCTTTTCAGTCTTCGTGCTTTCAGTTCGTTACAGCGTGAGGAATGTGCTATCTCCATTACGAACGCTTGTTTTACCAGAAGGAGCGCTCCCGTCTTATACTTGATTCTGACCATGCGCGGTTTTTGAAGACTCGGAAAAGCCTACACATGACCGGTTTTCTCGTCCAAATACAGTCTGACGAGAAACACGACGAGAAAAAAGAAAGCAGGTCTTATTTTTTTCTCGTCGAGATTCTAGGCAGTTTTCTGGACGAGAAATCTGAAAGCCTCGTACACAGGGACAGTTTTCTCGGCAAGAAAGCTCTCCCAACAGTTTTCTTGCTGTTTCTTGCAGAGAAAACCAGTCGTGTGTACGAGGCTTGAGTCTAATGAGAGCCTCCAGAGCCAAGAGCTGCTGACATCCTTCCATATAGATTGGGTTGTAAGACATAGTGGGTGTAGTGCAAGGTATATTCATGGGCGCCAGACACTTCTTGAATGCAAAGAGATTTTATTTCTCTTGAACAGAACTTTGGGAGAGAGGGTTAGGGCCTGGACACCCTTAAAAAGGGACACTAAAGGTTCCCGTTTAAAAAATAAAAATACCAAACATGTTATACTTACGTCCACTGTGCAGCTCGTTTTGCACACAGTGGCCCCGATTCCACGTCTTCTGGGGTCCCTCAGCGGCTGTCTCAGCTCCTCCCTGCAAGAACTAACCCCCTTCATGGGAGCTCTCTCCCATGGGGGTTAGTTCTTGCGGGCGAGCTCCCGTGATACAGCCGGCGGCTATAGCTGCCGACTGTATCACTCGGCCCCGCTCCCCAGCACGTCATTGATTTGATTGACAGCAGCGGGAGCCAATGGCTGCGCTGCTATCAATCAATCAATGAATGAGCTGAGAAGCCCAGCCGAGAAGCCAGCGCGTTCACAGCGCGGGACTTTCGAGGGGTTAGGAAAGTAAACGGGGGGGGGGGGGGAGCTCCGCTAATCCTCGGATGTTTTTTCACCTTCATGCATAGAATGCATGAAGGTGAAAAAACATGTACCTTTACAACCCCTTTAAGGTAGTTGCAATGTTAAGTAGCAGACTCCGAGACTTCTACAGGTAGACAGCCATGCAGGGAAAGGTATCCAGGAAGACGCCACATCTGCATGTGTAGGATCGCTGTCTCCTATGGCAACAGTCTTAGAACAGTTCCTAACACAAGTTGTAATGAACTCCTTCACAATCACTTCATGTATGTTCTCAACCCACTGAGCTCCCGGTCTCTCTCACTAGACTTGCTCATTCACTGCCACTGAATCCCTTGAGCTCCAATCTGCACTTTAGTATCTCCCTCAAGCGTCACCCCTACTTCTCTGCTGGGTCCCTAGCTTGGCACTTCAGATACTTCTCAAGTGTCACCCCCCTGGTCTGCTCGGTCCCTGGTTTGACACACAAAGCTGCTCTGCAAGCGTCTCCTCCGCTGGTTGGGTCCCTGGCTTGGCACACAAAGCTGCTCTGCAAGCGTCTCCTCCGCTGGTTGGGTCTCTGGCTTGATACCCACTGAAGTTTTCCCAATTCTTCACCGTCCCCGGGTGGTGAGAATTCTGCACTGGTATTTGCTTCAGCTACTCACTGTGGCCCCGGTAATAAGGCGGTTGGTCCCTTAGTGGCGACAGCTTCCCCTCCACCTCCGACCACAACAGGTTCTCCGGCCCGGCAGAACCGTCACTTCTGGTTGGACTGCAAGCCGCAATCCCAACCCTGTGCTGCTCTCTTGCTTCTGGATAGGCCCTCACACAGCCTGGCAGCCCGGGCAATACAACACACATCCACCCAGACAGTCGTCCACGTGGCACAGAACCCCGATCACCTGACTCCACCCAAATATATAGGTTCTCCCAGCAGGCCAAGGAAATTAAAAAGACCCTTGTCCATTGGCTGAGATGCCCCATATACTCCTAATCTGTCCCTGCTTTGCCCTTATCTAATGTCACCAGGTACCCAGGCCACCTAGTGCCTGGTGATCTGCACCTCTTCCCCACACACCTACCCCTCTGTGTCTGCCCACACTCCAATCCCCAGTGCTGTGCCTCAGAAAAGGAAAGTTGGGGCCGGAAATTTGAAGTCCAGATGCTTCAGATACATCTGGATGAGAGGTGCTGACTGCCAAGGGGTGAGTGAGCTCACCATCCATCCCTGTCTGTGACTGAAGTTTCCCCCCTTCTCTCTCCTGCCTCTGAGTGAGTACATTTAGGCTACTTTCACACTGGGGTGGTGGGGGCGTCGGCGGTAAAGTACCACTATTTTTAGCGGTGCTTTACCGTAGTTTTGGCGAAAAAGAGTTAAAACTGCCTGCAAAGAGCCATCAATTTCAATGGGCAGGGGAGCTGTAGGAGCGGTGTATACACCACTCCTACAGCGCCTCAAAGATGCGGCTAGCAGGACTTTTTTTTTTAGTCCTGCCAGCGCACCACTCCAGTGTGAAAGCACTCAGGGTTTTCACACTGGAGTGAAAGGAGCGGCTCTTTCAGGACGCTTTGCAGGCACTATTTTTAGCATTATAGCGTCTGCAAAGCACCTCAGTGTGAAAGTAGCCTCAGGCAAATCAGGGTTCTCAGAGCACCCCTTACATCGGAGTTCCCCTTTACACCAGAGGCCACAGTGTTTCCCCTGTACATCAGACTCCTTTCCGTACATCAGAGTTCTCAATGTTCCCCCTTGAAACAGGGTTCCCAGAGCATCCCTTATGTCAGAGTCCCCAGAGTTCTCCCTTACATCAGAGTCTGCAGAGTCTCCCCTTACAGTGTAAGGGAACATTGCGAGTTCAGATGTAAAAGAGGAACTCTGAGGACTCTGATGTAAAGGGGGAACTCTTGTTCTTAACTTCATAGGATTAGAAATGTTATTTAATAGCAAAATTTTATATAATATATATATATATATATATATATATATATAGATAGATAGAGAGAGAGAGAGAGAGAGTTTATATTATATAAAAATAAATTGCTGTGCGCCGCTGAAGTCTTCGGGTTTGACTTAAAGAAAAGGTGGCAACCCTACCGGGGGCACCGCTGATACACTGCCTATTGTTGCACTACATGGCGCTTCGGATTCTTTACTGGGTTCACACACAAAGGAGCGGTGGGGGGAAAACGCATTTGTGATTTGGACAGGAATTGCACTGCATTTCTGTTCAAATCGCAAGCGATTCTTAGCAGTGCGCTTCGTAGCCATTAATTTTGTATGGATGCAAATCGCACTGCAAAGTATCGTTTTCGGTATTGGGAGCACTTTCACGAGAACTCGTGAAAATACTCGGTATCGGTATCCGTGTATCTCTACTTTCTATTCATATACTTGAATCACATCTTTAGAATTGCTCACACTTATATACAGTATAAAAGGATTTATTCACATTTTTGTCCTCCATTACAAGCAGCAGTGTTTTTGTTTTTTCTTCCCCCTGTAGCGGATAGTTGCTACTAGTTACTAACATCCACCATGTTCACCCCGCTGCCAGACCTCCATACTAGGGTGCCCACGTGTCCCGGGACTGTCCCGCAATTGACATGTCTGTCCTGGGTCCCGGGCACCTTCATTCCGGGACAATACAATGTCCCGGAATGAAATAGAGGACACAGCCACCCCCTACTAACTAATAACTACTTTCCGGAACTGGTTGCTAGGGCCGGCGCTGCCTGGCATCTTGTAACCAGTGACAATTTACTCTCAGACAGTGAGACCGGGAGCGAGGCCTGCGCCTAGTGCAGCACTGCTGTCCCCACCCACCTCGGCACCTCCTCCTTCTCCGGCACCCAGCGGCAAGCAGCAGGGACTGGTGTGACCTTCACTCTCCAGATAGTGGCGCCGCTCCTTTCCTTCTACGCACGTGGCTCATGCAGAGGGAGTGACAGCAGCACTGCATCTGGTGGCAGGCTATGGGTGGCAAGCGGCACTGCATCTGGTGGCAAGTGGCACATTCACCTGACAAATAACCCGCTGCCAAATTCCCCATCAACCCCGAAACTACATTTCCCCCCCCCGCGTCATCTTTTTTTGGGGAAGGTGAGAGAAGGGGGCGGGTCCTTGAATGGCAGTTTGGAAATGTGGTCACCCTACTCCATACATCCCTCTCCAGAAATGATGGACTCTAACATTTACAGTCTCTCCTCTGCCCCAACTCCGGCAGACCGTTACTCCTCCTCTGCACCAACTCCTGCAGACCGTTACTCCGATTCTGCATCAACTCCTGCAGACCGTTACTCCTCCTCTGCACCAACTCCTGCAGACCGTTACTCCTCCTCTGCACCAACACCTGCAGACCGTTACTCCTCCTCTGCACCAACTCCTGCAGACCGTTACTCCTCCTCTGCACCAACTCCTGCAGACTGTTACTCCTCCTCTGCACCAACACCTGCAGACCGTTACTCCTCCTCTACACCAACTCCTGCAGACTGTTACTCCTCCTCTGCACCAACTCCTGCAGACCGTTACTCCTCCTCTGCACCAACTCCTGCAGACCGTTACTCCTCCTCTGCACCAACTCCTGCAGACCGTTACTCCCAGGACTCTTCTCCTCCTGCACAAAACTCCACTGTCACATGTTAGCATCTCTGCCCCATCATTTTTAGAGCCGGTTCACACAGGGGCAACAAGACTTTGTGCGCGACTTTGCGAGGCGACTTGGACACGACTTGAGCGCGAACCACAGCGCGACTTGAAGTCACCTCCAGGACAGGGGACTTTTCCAGAGTAATCAGCTCTGTGGGAGGGAGGGGGGAGGGAGGGGGGAGGGAGGGGTTTGCCTGAGAAAACTATTTTCTCTTCCTGGAAAGTTGCTTCAGTTAAGACAGGGGATCCGACTTTGGAGGCAACTTCCATTGAAATCAATGGGTACAAGTTGCCTACAAGTTGCCTAGAAGTCGCCTTGAAGTCGTACAGGAACTTTTTCTGAAGTCGGAGCGACTTCAGTAGTGTACATTAAGACGGCTCTCATTCACTTTAATGGGATTTGACATGTTGCGCGACACAAGTCGGATCTCAAGTCGCGGTAGTGTGAACCGGCTCTTACACTGCACCAGGGAATTCTCTGAATAATCCCAGGTCATTTGCTGAGCTTTGCTGAATTTTATTGGGCCAGGGGCCTGCATTACCCCTTCTTGCTGACCTAGTTGATTAGCAGCATTACATAGTTGGTGGACTGATCCCAGCTAGCCTGACTTGAAAATCCTGTGCCACATCGATTTGACACAAAACCCCAGTCTCTCCTCTGGCCTGGCACCCAGCTCCCCTGGCATGCCTCCTCCAGATATCCACTGTGCCTCACTCACTAAACTATTCCTGCCCTGGATCCTTGGTGAAGAATTTACCGGGACATGTGTACCGACTGCTTCTCCAGTCCCTCTGCCCCAGGACACCTCCTCCATGACCGTGTAAGGATGAGGCTCCCTCCCAGCTCCCGAGCTCCCCCCCCCCCAGATGGGAATGGGCTTCTGGCTGAAGTCTAACACTCCATTCTTCACTTCACCTAGCTGACAATCCCCCTCCAGTGGGCTGGACCTGAGCTTAAGTAGGAAGCCTGTCCCCTGCCAATTCCAGTTGGGGATTGGTCGTGCTCCTCACATGAGCTCCCTGTCACTACAATTCGTGGGAAATCGTGGGTGCGTGTTATACGCCGATCCCCCGCTGATTGTGAGCGGGCGGAGCTCCTCTCGCAGTCACGCCCACCTCCACTGATTGCGAGCGCCGCTGACATACAGAAAGCCGAGTGTACTTCGGCTAGTCTCGGCTCCTCTCGCAGTCCCGCCCCTGACTGTGAGCAGAGCCGAGTCTAGCCGAAGTACACTCGGCTTTCTGTATCTCGGCTCCGCTCACAGTAGGCGGAAATCGGCGCCAAATTTAAATCAGGCCAGGGCAAGGCTGAAAATGCAAAGGCACAGAGCAAGGCTGCAAATGCAAAGACACTGGGCAAGGCTGCAATGAAGGACAAAGCTGCAGATGGACACTGATAAGGCTGCATTGATGGGCATTTAAATGTAATTTTTTTTCCTTACACTTCCCTCCTAAAAGTTTTTTTCCTTAAAATTCCCTCCTAAACTTGGGGTGTGTGTTATACGCCGGTACGTGTTATACGCCGATAAATACGGCAATTCTTGTTACCGGAATACAAACATCTTATGTTCCCTCGTATCTATGACAATAAAATTTGTTTGGAACAAAAACAAAAAAAAAAAAAGAAAGAAAAAATATATATAAGTTTCAGTTCACTTTCTAGGCTGCACGGCAAAACAAGTTGAATTTGCCGTGGAGTCTCTCTAATTGTGCCAAGCTGTTCTGTCCTGGTAATCCCCCGTCTCTCTCCCTCGCCACAGCCTCTAACACAAATCACCTGTAATACCGCTAAGCCATAAGCACATCACATGCTTTCACCAGGCACCCTTAATTGTGGAAGCTGATTAGTTGCTCATTTGCATTCATTGTGTTTCATTGTCTCCAGAGAGATTCGCACAATGCACAGGCCTTGGCACTGGGAGCTTGTGTTGGCGTTCTCCGCATTTCCCAGGCCAAGCCACTGCACAGATCAGAGTTCCTCAACCTTTATTCAGGGGCGGCACAAAGGAAGCAGAATCTGGAGGTTCCCCCACAAGTTTATAATGTAAAAAATGCAAATGTTATTCATCGATGGGAAACCTGAGCCTGGAACCATGCACACAACCAACCGGATGAAAATAACTTCACATCAGTAGCATCCCATCACATTAGAGTCCCCCCATCTTATTAGAGGTCCTCATCACATCAGGACTCTCCCCAATCTTATCAGAGGTCCTCCTCATCACACCAGATGTCCCCCATCACACCAGATGTCCCCCCATCACACCAGATGTCCCCCCATCACACCAGATGTCCCCCCATCACATCAGAGACCCCCCCATCACATCAGAGGTCCTCTTCTACACACCAGATGTCCATCACACCAGATGTCCCCCATCACACCAGATATCCCCCATCACACCAGATGTCCCCCCATCACACCAGATGTCCCCCCATCACATCAGGAGGTCCTCTTCTACACACCAGAGGTCCCCCCATCACACCAGATGTCCCCCCATCACACCAGATGTCCCCCCCATCACATCAGGAGGTCCTCTTCTACACACCAGAGGTCCCCCCATCACACCAGATGTCCCCCCATCACATCAGAGACCCCCCCATCACATCAGGACTCTCCCCAATCTTATCAGAGGTCCTCCTCATCACACCAGATGTCCCCCCATCACATCAGAGACCCCCCCATCACATCAGAGGTCCTCTTCTACACACCAGAGGTCCCCCCATCACATCAGAGGTCACCCTCCATCACACCAGAGGTCCCCCCATCACATCAGAGGTCCCCCCATCACATCAGAGGTCCCCCCATCACAACAGAGGTCCCCCCATCACAACAGAGGTCCCCCCATCACATCAGAGGTCCCCCCATCACAACAGAGGTCCCCCCATCAATCCCACCTTATTAGAGGTCCCCTTCGATCACATCAGAGGTCCTCCTCATCACATTAGAGTCCCTGCATCTTATTAGAGGTCCTCCTCATCATATCAGGAGTCCCCCCAATCTTATCAGGGGTCCCCTTTGATCACATCAGAGGTCCTCCTCATCACATCAGAGGTCCCCCCATCACGCCAGAGGTTCTCCCATCACACCAGAGGTCCTCCCATCAAATCCCAGAGTGCAGAGTTCAGGGGTATACAGCATACAGTGTGCAGAGTTCGGGGTGTGCTATGTACACAGTGCAGAGTTCAGGGATGCGCCATGTTCAGAGTGCAAAGTTTAGGGGTGCGCAATGTACAGAGTTCAGGGGTGTGCTATGTACAGAGTTCAGGGGTGTGCTATGTACAGAGTAAAAAGTTCAGGGGTGCTCTATGTACAGAGTGCAATGCACATCCCCCCTCGCACATCTCACCAACCCACCCCGACTCTAGTATCTCCCAGCAGTGTAGAGTTCAGGGGTGTGCTATGTACAGAGTTCAGGGGTGTGCTATGTACAGAGTAAAAAGTTCAGGGGTGCTCTATGTACAGAGTGCAATGCACATCCCCCCCTCTCACATCTCACCAACCCACCCCGACTCTAGTATCTCCCAGCAGTGTAGACGGCTCCACCTCTCCCTCTCACATACAGGGAGTTCATTGGTTGGCATCAGTGCACCCGGCACAGAAGGGGATCACAGTGCACATGATGCCCCATCCCACACTGCACCTTTACCTGCATCTCCTGGTCCCCGCTGTGAATACAGGACAGGCAGAAAAATGTGGGAGCCGCTGAGAGGAAAGTTGTAAACACAGAAAGCTTCTATGTTTACAAGTGACAGTGGTGAGCGGGGAGCAGAGGGCAAGAGCTGAAGGTGGCAGAACAGAGTTCTGGGTGAAAAATGCCCTGGGTGTGAGGGCCATCTAAAATGGCCTGTGGGGCTGGATTTGGCTCACGGGCCTTGTGACATACGTCCGAACCCCTTAGTCACTGCCAAGTCCTACAGTGACTTAGGACAAAGGAACCCCAGTGTATGGTGGGGGCACACAGGCACGCAACACTACCAGTAATGTCAAATACCAAAGAATCTTTTTGGGGCTGCAGCACTGCAACGGTGGGGAAGTAGAAGACACGGGCCATGAAGGTGAACAATAATACCTCTTCTCCTGCAAGAAGCTTCAAGGATAGGGTGACCAGACATACCTGGATTTGTCCCCGGATTGCAGTGGCATGGGAGGGGGGCTTCTGGTACTCTTACTCCGGGTGCAACATTTAGGGGGGGGGCGCAAAATCATTACTGTGCCCCCCCAAGTGTGCTGTGTTGCCCCTCCCACCCAGGGACTCCTGTGGGCAGCGAAGAGCAAATGGGGCGGTGCAGAGCATATGGCGGCTATTGGAAAAGCTCTGGGCAGGGGATACTGAGGATGGATTATCATCGAGGCCATGGAGAGGTGAGCAAAATCAACCGATCTACACTGTTCATGTAGGGGGGGGGGTGAGTAGTGCAGGAATCAGGTAGGTCAGTGTAGTGGTCAGTATAGGAATCAGGTAGTTTAGTGTAGTGGTCAGTATAGGAATCGGGTAGGTTAGTGTAGTAATCGGTGTAGGAATCAGGTAGGTCAGTGTAGTGGTCACTGTAGGAATCAGGTAGGTTAGTGTAGTGGTCAGTATAGGAATCGGGTAGGTCTGTATAGTGGTCAGTATAGGAATCGGGTAGGTCAGTGTAGGGATAAGGTAGGTTAGTGTAGCGGATAGTGTAGGAATCAGGTAGGTTAGTGTATTAGTGTATTAATCGGTGTAGGAATCAGGTAGGTCAGTGTAGTGGTCACTGTAGGAATCAGGTAGGTTAGTGTAGCGGATAGTGTAGGAATCAGGTTGTTTAGTGTAGTGGTCAGTATAGGAATCGGGTAGGTCAGTGTAGGGATAAGGTAGGTTAGTGTAGGAATCAGGTAGGTTAGTGTAATGGTCAGTATAGGAATCGGGTAGGTCTGTATAGTGGTCAGTATAGGAATCGGGTAGGTTAGTGTAGGAATCAGGTAGGTTAGTGTAATGGTCAGTATAGGAATCGGGTAGGTCTGTATAGTGGTCAGTATAGGAATCAGGTAGGTTAGTGTAGGGATAAGGTAGGTTAGTGTAGCGGATAGTGTAGGAATCGGGTAGGTTAGTGTAGTAATCGGTGTAGGAATCAGGTAGGTCAGTGTAGTGGTCACTGTAAGAATCAGGTAGGTTAGTGCAGTGGTCAGGTAGGTCAGTGTAGGAATCAGGTAGGTCAGTACTACTGTACTTGTGGAAGGGACTCAGGGAGTGCTAAAAGTCTGGCGGGGGTGCAAATTTCTTGCCTTGTCCCCGGCGCTGACAACCCACCGCTACACAACTGACTGCATATATCATTTGAGGAAAATATGTGTATAAAATAGTTTACCATTTGCCATTAAAAAAAAATATGTCCCCGGATTTCATTTAAAAAATCTGGTCCGCTTATTCAAGGAGGATCTTTTTTTTTAACCACTTGCCGCCCGCCCTATAGCGGATTGACGGCGGCAAAGTGGTTTCAAAATCCTGACTGGACGTCATATGACGTCCTCAGGATTTTGAGCCGCTGCGCGCATCGCGGCGATCGTTGCTGCGGGATGTCAGTCTGACACCCTGCAACACCGATCTAGGTAAAGAGTCTCCGACGGAGACGCTTTACCACGTGATCAGCCGTGTCCAATCACGGCTGATCACGATGTAAACAGGAAAAGCCGGTCATCGGCTTTTCCTCACCTTGCGTCTGTCAGACGCGAGTAGAGGAGAGCCAATCGGCTGCTCCTCTGACGGGGGGGGGGGGGGGTTTGTGCTGATCCATTATCAGCACAGCCCCCCCCCCCCCGAGGATGCCCACTGGACCACCAGGGATGCCACTAGACCACCAGGGAAGCCCACCTATAGGTATTAGGTATTGCACACTAGACCACCAGGGATGCTAATTATATACTAAATGGATGCCAATCAGTGCCACAATGGATGCCAATCAGTGCCCACAATGGGCACCACTGATTGGCAGGCATTATTGTTTGGCACTGATTGGCATCCATTAATACAGTACCACCTATCAGTGCCCATCCATGCCACCTATCAGTGCCCATCCGTGCCACCTATCAGTGCCCATCCGTGCCGCCTATCTGTGCCCACCCGTGCCACCTCATCGGTGCCCATCCGTGCCACCTTATCCGTGCCCGTCAGTGCAGCCCCATCAGTGAAGGAGAAAACAAACTTATTTACAAAGTTTTGTAACTGAAACAAAAAAAACATTTTTTTTTCAAAATTTTCTGTCTTTTTTTTATTTTTTAGCAGAAAATAAAAAAATCGCAGAGGTGATCAAATACCACCAAAAGAAAGCTCTATTTGTGGGAACAAAATGATAAAAATTTAGTTTGGGTACAGCGTAGCATGACCGCGCAATTGTCATTCAAAGTGTGACAGCGCAGAAAGCTGAAAATTGGTCTGGGCAGGAAGGTGTATAAGTGCCCGGTATGGAAGGGGTTAAAAAGGGACTGGTTGGGTGTCTTTATGGAACGCACACTTGAACCGTTTCGAGGTGGAGGGAGTCGGGTCTGCCTAAGCTGGAGTTGGGCTTTACCAGTGTTTGGACCTTGCAAACCGAGAAGAACATTATTGGCCAAATATAAAGTCACAGAAAAATTGAAATGTTGACAACCTCCACCTTAAACATTTTAATAACCACAACGGTAAAAGACGGAACACTTCCGGAACGTACTGATCTTCCATATGGATCTCCAGCACCAGTAAAGTTCTAAATCATTTTTTGAGCCTCCAAGAATTTACTCCAAGCAATGCAATCCCAGCAGAGTATTCCTGAGGTTGTGTGGAGGAGGTCAGCCTTACTCGGCTGGGTTACATCAGAAAGAGCGTCACGTTTATGGAGTCACTAAGCCACACCGGCTGCACTCTTGTCCTTCTAATCTCCCGGGAAGACTTTTACATGAAGCGACAGTGAGGAGGAACCTGGACATGTATATAGCAGCTCTGCAAAGTGATCTGCAGGCTCTGACACTCTTACACATAAGGCGCGCTTAATTGACACGGCAAGGAACAATGCGCAAAACGTGCAGAAACCCGTCACCAGCCAATCAGAATTCAGCTTTCCCTGACCAAGCTGAAATCTGGTTGGTTGAAACACGGGGTACACTTTGCAGGTCATCACTGCTCTGTAAGCTGCTTTGTTAAAAATACAGATTGTAGAGAAGTAATAAGCATCCAATTAGAGTAAGGTGACCAGATTTTTAAAATGAAATCCGGGGACATTTTTTATTTATTTTTTACTAGTAATGGCGGCAATCAGCGACTCTCTGCCCCCCGCCCCCCGCCTCACAGCCTCTCAAGTCTCACTCTCCGGGCCCCGGCTACTACTGTGTGGGGTGCGGAGGAAGATCACTCCGCCAGGGAAGGCAAGGCGGCTGGCCGGGACAAGGCAGAAGAACATGTGAGGGGAGCTGAATGGGCGCCTGAAACTGAAGAAATATTCCCTCCGATCCGACCAGCACATGATCATCAGAAAGGGGCACAGATAATGGAAACAATCCATTTTTAATTCTGCACTGACTGTCATTGAAATTGTCCCAGCCCCTGTTCAAATTCAATCCGGGGACAAAACTGGGGACAGGCTTGGTCCAGGGACAGTGTCCTCAATCCGGGGACAGACTTGGTCCGGGGACAGTGTCCTCAATCCGGGGACAAAACCATGGACAGACTTGGTCCGGGGACAGTGTCCTCAATCCGGGGACAGACTTGGTCCGGGGACAGTGTCCTCAATCCGGGGACAGACTTGGTCCGGGGACAGTGTCCTCAATCCGGGGACAGACTTGGTCCGGGGACAGTGTCCTCAATCCGGGGACAGACTTGGTCCGGGGACAGTGTCCTCAATCCGGGGACAGACTTGGTCCGGGGACAGTGTCCTCAATCCGGGGACAGACTTGGTCCAGGGACCGTGTCCTCAATCCGGGGACAGACTTGGTCCAGGGACCGTGTCCTCAATCCGGGGACAGACTTGGTCCGGGGACAGTGTCCTCAATCCGGGGACAAAACCGGGGACAGACTTGGTCCGGGGACAGTGTCCTCAATCCGGGGACAGACTTGGTCCGGGGACAGTGTTCTCAATCCAGGGACAGACTTGGTCCGGGGACAGTGTCCTCAATCTGGGGACAGACTTGGTCCGGAGACAGTGTCCTCAATCCGGGGACAAAACCGGGGACAGACTTGGTTCAGGGACAGTGTCCTCAATCCGGGGACAGACTTGGTCCGAGGACAGTGTTCTCAATCCGGGGACAGACTTGGTCCAGGGACAGTGTCCTCAATCCGGGGACAGACTTGGTCCAGGGACAGTGTCCTCAATCCGGGGACAGACTTGGTCCAGGGACAGTGTCCTCAATCCGGGGACAGACTTGGTCCAGGGACAGTGTCCTCAATCCGGGGACAGACTTGGTCCAGGGACAGTGTCCTCAATCCGGGGACAGACTTGGTCCAGGGACAGTGTCCTCAATCCGGGGACAGACTTGGTCCAGGGACAGTGTCCTCAATCCGGGGACAGACTTGGTCCAGGGACAGTGTCCTCAATCCCGGGACAGACTTGGTCCGGGGACAGTGTCCTCAATCCGGGGACAGACTTGGTCCGGGGACAGTGTCCTCAATCCGGGGACAGACTTGGTCCGGGGACAGTGTCCTCAATCCGGGGACAGACTTGGTCCGGGGACAGTGTCCTCAATCCGGGGACAGACTTGGTCCGGGGACAGTGTCCTCAATCCGGGGACAGACTTGGTCCGGGGACAGTGTCCTCAATCCGGGGACAGACTTGGTCCGGGGACAGTGTCCTCAATCCGGGGACAGACTTGGTCCGGGGACAGTGTTCTCAATCCAGGGACAGACTTGGTCCGGGGACAGTGTCCTCAATCCGGGGACAGACTTGGTCCGGGGACAGTGTCCTCAATCCGGGGACAGACTTGGTCCGGGGACAGTGTCCTCAATCCGGGGACAGACTTGGTCCGGGGACAGTGTCCTCAATCCGGGGACAGACTTGGTCCGGGGACAGTGTCCTCAATCCGGGGACAGACTTGGTCCGGGGACAGTGTCCTCAATCCGGGGACAGACTTGGTCCAGGGACAGTGTCCTCAATCCGGGGACAGACTTGGTCCGGGGACAGTGTCCTCAATCCGGGGACAGACTTGGTCCGGGGACAGTGTCCTCAATCCGGGGACAAAACCGGGGACAGACTTGGTCCGGGGACAGTGTCCTCAATCCGGGGACAGACTTGGTCCGGGGACAGTGTTCTCAATCCAGGGACAGACTTGGTCCGGGGACAGTGTCCTCAATCTGGGGACAGACTTGGTCCGGAGACAGTGTCCTCAATCCGGGGACAAAACCGGGGACAGACTTGGTTCAGGGACAGTGTCCTCAATCCGGGGACAGACTTGGTCCGAGGACAGTGTTCTCAATCCGGGGACAAAACCGGGGACAGACTTGGTCCGAGGACAGTGTGCTCAATCCGGGGACTGTCCCCTGAAACCGGGGATGGTTTGGTCACCCTAAATTAAAGACCATGTCAAGTTTGTAAACCGGCAATATAAGACAGCTCATCAGTGCCGGGACCTCTAGCTCCCAGGGCAAGGCTACAGAACTGCACTGTAAATGCATGCCTTAGAATGGGTTTACTGCCCTGCGTCCATTCTCTGTCCCGTGTCCATTCTCTGCCCCCTTTTTCCAGAGTGCCAAGGGAAGCTGTCCCTCCTGCCCACCCCTTGTCCCAGCCCTGCAGTTTATACTCGCCACTGCGGCAGCCCACTTCACGTTTCCACGCTACAGCCCAATAAACCCTCCTTGGCATTCAACACGTCTGCTCTTTCTCCCCTGTTGAACAGAGCAAAGGTAGGAGACGCAGGCTGCCAAAGTAGTGAGTACAATACTGCCTCTACTGCAGGGAGGTACCATTAACCCCTTCAGCCCCGGACCATTTGGCTGGCCAAAGACCGGGCCACTTTTTTGCGGTTCGGCACTGCGTCGCTTTAACTGACAATTGCGCGGACGTGCGACGTGGCTCCCAAACAAAATTGACGTCCTTTTCCTCCCCACAAATAGAGCTTTCTTTTGGTGGTATTTGATCACCTCTGCGGTTTTTATTTTTTGCGCTATAAACAAAAATAGAGCGACAATCTTGAAAAAAAATGTGCAATATTTTTACTTTTTGCTATAATAAATATAACCAAAAAATATATAAAAAAACATTTTTTTCCTAAGTTTAGGCCGATACGTATTCTACTACATATTTTTGGCAAAAAAAACGCAATAAGCGTTTAGTTGGTTTGCGTAAAAGTTATCAGGTCTACAAAATAGGGGATAGATTTATGCCATTTTTATTAATGATTTTTTTTTTTTACTAGTAATGGCGGCGATCAGCGATTTTTATCGTGACTGCGACATTATGGCGGACACAGGTTATACTTGCCTCCGCTGTGCAGCTCATTTTGCACAGAGTGGCCCCGATCCTCCTCTTCTGGGGTCCCTCGGCGGCTGTCTCAGCTCCTCCCCACATCAGCTAACCCCCTATGGAAAGCGCTTTCCCAAGGGGGTTACCTTGCGGGCGTTCTCCCGAGTCCAGCATTTGCATCCATAGACACGAATGCCAAACTCGGCCTCTGGCCCCGCCCCCCCGGCGACCGCATCATTGGATTTGATTGACAGCAGCAGGAGCCAATGGCTTACGCTGCTATCAATCTATCCAATCCAGAGCCAAGAACCCCGGGCAGAGATGAAGCGCGCTCTCGACGCGGGACTTTTGAGTGCTCAGGTAAGTAAACGGGGGGGGGGGGGGCGGCAATTATCGGATGTTTTTTCACCTTAATGCATAGGATGGAACTCTCAGTCCCTTCAAAAGTAGCACAAAGTGTTGTGGACTGCATTCTGGGGAATCTCCAACTCCCCTGTAGACATTGATCCCAGCGCTACCACTGCAGGAAATGCTAGCCCACCTGGCCACCCAGGGCAACACACCGCTATCTTCCAGAGAGTGAGAATGGAAATGCAGCGCTAAATGAAAAGAGACCCAATTCCACTGATTGGGACAGGACTCAAAGTGCAACAAAAGTGAAACAAACAAATAAGTCCACATAAACATCCTTTCCAATGTCCTTAAAGTGAAATGTGTGTAGCGGGGTCCTCAAATTGATGGGATACACCTGGGCAATAGTGTGACCCAGGTGTATAATTGTGTTAGGATTCAGACCCCTTTTTGTTTCGTGGAGGATTGGAGGATGTAATATTCTCCTTTGCCTGTGGGTCGCGAGGTACCCACAGGCTTCAGGTAGAATCATCTTCGCAGTGCTCCCTGGTTTGTCCCTTCCTGGAGATGGTATGGCTGGGGCGGGGAACCCGCCGGGCCGTTGATGGGAGGAGATAAAAGGGGGAGACGCGCTTACCACGAGGTCTTGCGGAGAAGGAGGTCCTCGGAGGAGGAGGGTTGCGGTCCGCACCCAGGGCCCTTAGGCCTGGGTGCTGAAGATCCAGGAGTCTGGTCCAGGTGCCCATGGCCTGGTCCGGAGTCACGTTGGCGTCCATCCCAGGCACCTTCAGCCTGGGGTGAGGTACTATCGAGGAGGCCTGGGGCCCAGTACCTTTGACTGGGTCCCGCTAGGGTGGACTGTCCGAGGGTCCCTGAGCGGAGGGACTCGTACCTGAGGTGAGGAGGCCAGAGAGGTTACCCACTGGAGACCCGGAGCAGCACCAACCCGGTGACAGTGGGCCTCTGGGAACTCTTGGGGGGACACATCCCCCTGATAGGGGCCACAGCGCATCGAAGAGGGCTCCATTGCTGTTCATAGGGGTTGCTGGAAGAGACCCCATCTTTCCTGTTCTGTAACAGCCGGATTGGCTTAGGCGCCGCTGGTCATAGTACAGTGGCATAGAACTGAAACTTTAGGAAGTGCCTTGATCTGCTCGGCCCACCGTTGGCAAGGTTATAGGTCCCAACCAGTTTGCTGCAAAAGAACTGTTTATTGTGCTTTGCGTATTGGAGTGTCAAATAAACAAGTGTTGGACCTTTCTCCGGTGTGTGAACTCCAGTTACTGGAAGCAAAGGGGAGGCTGGTGAGCTTGCAATTACAGACTCAGTGCATTCACAGAACACACCGGCCCGAGGAAACATCAGGAAGTGGCCTTCACCTCCCTACTGCAATGGGGAGGACATGGGCCGTGGCGCATCTCACTCTCACAACCCAGGAACCCCTAGACATGAGTTGGCGTGTAACCGATAAAGATGGAGAGAGAGTGAGGCCGCTACATGTGTAACAATGAAGATCATCAGCATATAACTTCTGGTGAAGCAGGAAGGTGGAATCCTCATACCGAAACTGATGGATCTACTTATTAGGCAGATCGTAAAGGCATATGGAATCCTAATGGCCGATCACATCTGCTTCTCTGAAGACTCCAGTCAGACCAAACGGATTCCAGAAGACCGCTCCTTGTATCACAACCTCGGGAGAGACTCTGGATTCGCCGGATGTTCCCAAGCGGTGCAAAAAACGACTTCCAATAAAAAATCCTTATCAGGATTAGGAGATGGCAAACAGGTGGAAGGAACTCCAAAAGGCAACTCAATCAACCCCACATGAAAGAAAGAAGATGAAGGAGGTGCTCCAAGTGCAGGTCAAATGAGGATTTATTAGGGGGGTTGACCTCCGGGCCCCTTACAGATGTATTGCCTGTACCCCCCTGATGGCGGCCCTGCTGACGTATCACTAGGCAGAACAGGGGAATGCCTTGTTTACAAAGGCATCTCCCTGTTCTGCCTTTGCCGACCGCAATCGCGGGCCGCCCGGGAACATCGAGTTCCCGGGACCCATGGGTGCACTCACGAGGCTCGCGCGCCGCGTGGGCGGAAAATTTATAGGGACGTACAGGTATGCCCATTTGCCTGCCCATGCCATTCTGCCGACGTATATCGGCGTGCGGCGGTCGGCAAGTGGTTAAGCAAAGGCCCTGGAGGATAAAATGGTGTTTGTTGCAATTGTTTATGTCACATGGTATTTGTGCAGCATTTTTTCAAACGGAAATTTTTTTGGGGAAAAAAAAGACACTTTATTACATTTTAGTGCACAAAACAGAAAATACTTTACTAAATTTTAAAAGTCTTGCAAATGCTCCTGAAGAAGCCATGATTTTTTGCGAAACATGTAGCGTTGAAAAACATTTGTACAGCGAACGTATGAATTTGTGTTGGTTTTTATATAATATTTTAAATTGAGGTCTATTAAATTACATTTATAAATTTGAATTTGTTTTCAATTTGATTACTATGCACCTTAAAACTCCCATTTCTACTTCTCCCTTTGAAATGTTTCTATTATGGGGAGGTGGTGCATGTGAATAAGCCCTCTCATCCTTGGTTAAATCTATATTTTATTACGGTATATAAAAGATAATGTTACGCTGAGTAAATAGATACCAAACATGTCACCCTTTAAAATTGCACAGGCCCAAGGAATGGCGGCAAACTACGAAAAATTCAATTCTCTATGGGCAACGCTTTAAAAGCTTTAAGGCTCTATTCACACTAATGCGTTTTTTAATGCATTCTGCAGAAATGCAGGGACATTTTTTAACATGGGTTCCTATGGAACATGTTCACATCAATGCATTTTTGTGCCTCCTCGTTTTTGGAAAGGGTCGGGGACTTTTTTTCCCCGCAAAATGCAGCGTTTTGCATGTAATAGAATTCAATGGACCCGCATCCAAAACGCAAGTACCGTGTTTTTACCGCGATTTGCGTTTTTTTTATACTGTATATAGCTGGTTGCTAAGGAGGGGGCTGGGAAGCCGGCTGCCGCGTCCTTAAGAACCGATGAGTCATCAGCGGCAGCTGGCTTCCCGCTCAATGTAAAAAACAAATGCAGGCTAAAAAACAAACAGCGTGGGGTCCCCCCCCCAGGTCCATACCAGGCCCTTAGGGCTAGTATGGATTCGGAAAGGGACCCCCCCCCCCCAAAATCCATACCAGACCCTTATCCGAGCATGCAGCCCGGCAGTTCAGGAAAGGGAGGGGACGAGCGAGTGCCCCCCCTCCTGAACCATGCCCTCAACATGGGGGGGATGGGTGCTTTGGGGCGGGGGGGGGGCTCTGCGCCAAAGTCGGCCTCTTCCCGACAACCCTTGCCCAGTGGTTGTCGGGGTCTGCGGGCAGAGTGCTTATTGGAATCTGGAATTCCCCCTTTGGGCCCCCAGATCCCGCCCCCCCATGTGAATGAGTATGGGGTACATTGTACCCCTACCCATTCACAGAAAAAAAAAGTAGTGTAGTGTTAAAAAATACAGTAGACAGTTTTTGACAAGTCTTTTATTAAAATAATATTCTTCTTTCGGTCTTCCTTCATCTTCTCCCACAGCTTCATCCTCCGGTCTTCTCCTTCTCACGCTGCTTCTTCTTCCGCTCTTTTCCTTTCTTTTGTCTTCTTTGTCCGGTGTTCTTCTTCCTCTGCCGCCGCTTCCTCCGATGACCATCCTCCGATGCTGCGTCCCGCTGATCTGTCGGCGCCGGTGTCCTGCAATTCTTAAATAATGATGGGGCGTGGCAATCATATTACGTCATCCGGAGGCCACACCCCTTGTGATGTCACACTGGGGTGTGGCCTCCGGATGACATAATCTGATTGCCACGCCCCATCGTTATTTAAGAAATGCAGGACATCGGCGCCGACAGATCAGCGGGACGCAGCATCGGAGGAGGGTCGTTGGCGGGAGCGGCGGCAGAGGAAGAAAAACACCGGACAAAGAAGACAGAAAAAGGGCGGAAGAAGAAGACTGGAGGATGAAGATGCGGGAGAAGATGGAGGAAGACCGGAGGAAGAAGCGGAGAAGAAGAAGAAGATTTTTAATAAAAGACTTGTCAAAAACTGTCTACTGTATTTTTTACCACCACTAGCCCCCCCCTGCCCCAAAGCACCCATCCCCCCCATGTTGAGGGCATGCGCCTGGTATGGTTAAGGAGGGGGGGGGCGCTCGCTCGTCCCATCCCTATCCTGACCTGCATGCTTGGATAAGGGTCTGGTATGGATTTTTGGGGGGACCCCCACGCCATTTGTTTTTTAATTTTGGTGTGGGGGGGTCCCCTCCAAATCCATACTCAAGGGCCTGGTATGGACCTGGGGGGGACCCCACGCTGTTTTTTTTCACGATTTTCTTTTAGCCGGCATTTATTTTTATTTTCTTTACATTGAGCGGGAAGCCCGCTGACAGCTGATGACTCATTGGTTGTTAAGGATGCGGCGGCCGGCTTCCCGGCCCCCTCCTTAGCAACCAGCTATATACATTGTAAAAAAAATAAATAAATAAATAAATAAATTTAAAAAACCGCAAATCGCAGAAAAATCCCGGTAAAAACACGTGTCCAAAAACGCGGCAAGCACCGCAAAAAGCACTGCAGAAACGCCCAAAAGCAACATGCATAGATGTGAATCGAGCCTAATGGATTGCCAGGCAGTTTAGAGTTACAGACTCTGACTCTGCGGCAATAGCTCACATGTGTGGTGCGATCAACGTTTGCAGGCAGCGCTTTTTTTCTTCAGAGAAAAGGTGCAGGAACTCCCCCCTTCTGAGTCACTTTGTGTCTCCGACCCCTACCCACCCCCGAGCACCGACCCTTGGTTTCACCCCCTACCCACCTCCCAGCACCACCTCATTTAGGGAATACAGAGCCAAGTAAAATTTTGCCGTGATAAGGAATTTGTTAATGGTAACAAGAAAATCAGCAAAATAGACCCCCCCCCCCCCCCACAGCAATATACCCCCCCACCAAATAGACCCCTGACAGCAACAACAGATCTCCCAGCAGCCAGCATCAATAGCAATCAGGTACAATAGACTCTTCCCTCCACAGTACAGTGGAACCTTGGATTACGAGGATAGTCCGTTCCAGGAGAATGCTTGTAATCCAAAGTACTCGCATATCAAAGCGAGTTACCCCATTGAAGTCAATGAAAACAAAAATAATTAGTTCCGCATTGACTTCCAATGGCATCCAATACCGCATGTGGCCAGAGGTGGGGCGCCAGAGAGCCTCGGAAACAGCCAGTAAAGGCCTGAGGACAGCTCGGCTGACCTCGGCAAACCTTGGAAAGGCTCGAGAAGTGAGTATTTCCGTGTCTTTCCAAGCATTTCCGAACTGCACCGATCGGCTCCGGCGCCCCCCCCCCCACCTCAGGCCAAACGTGGTACTGCACACCGCTTTGGCATGAATCCTGCTCGTTTTGCGAGACAGCACTCGCAAACCGAGTTAGGATTTTTCTAAATACAGCGCTCGTATTGTGAAACGCTCGTTTAACACCGCGTTACTCGCAATCCGAGGTTCCACAGTAGATCCCTTCCAGCAACAATAGACCTCCCCACAAAAATAGTTCCCATCCAGCATCAGTAGACCCTCCAGCACCCCTTGCCATTACATAAATACAGTGCTGGAGGTCCGCATTCCCGCTGAAAAAAATAAATAAATAGCCCCGTGTGCAGGACCTGTTCATATTTGTGAGTAAGCACAGGGGAGTGCTTGAATTTTTTACAAAATTTAGTTTTACACCGTACATTTAAAAAAAAAAAATCCCCATTAACTTTATTGCTATCACAAGAGTAAAGTGTTCCAAAAATAAGAAATGCCAGTAGAGAAGAATGGTACCAGGATTATGGGTGTAGCTGCAGCCATGATCCTGGTATAACCACTTCAACCCAAGGCTGTATACAGTATTTAGGACCTAATAGCGGGAAGTGGTTAAGAAATGTCTGTGACACTCGCTGCCACATCCAGACAGGAATGTATTGAGGGTTTAACAATACAATGCTCCTCAAAGAGGCAACGGTTCTTTAAAGCTGAGTTTCACCCAAAAAAAACAACAGCATTATTCATCAGTTAAAACATTAGAAATTTTTTTTTCTCACCCCTTCAGCACTGTTGCTATGTGGTCTTTGTATTCTGCCACTTCCTCTATGTGGCGCCTGACGTCATTTCCATCGGCGCTCGCGCTCGCTGGTGCTCCTGGGAGATGTGTGTCATCATTTCCCAGGAGTCAGCGGGCAGCGCCGAGGGCTTCATTGGCATTCATTGGCATCAGAACGGGGCGGGCCCTGCCGATGACGCCGCCCGTTGTGATGGCAACGTCTGAAGTGTATGGCGCTGCGAGCCGTAGATACTGCGCATGCACGAGAACTAGGGTTGCCACCTTTTCTTCAAGCAAAACCCGAACACTTTAGTGGCCTGGGACACCTTTGGGTGCCCCAAGGAGAGTAGTAATGCGGTAGGCATTGCCTGCTGCAGCGAACAGTGGGTGCAGCCAAATTGCTCTTGCTCTTGCTGACATCATTGCCCAACCCCCCCAGTGATGCCACACCTGCCCAGGGCTGTCTTAATGAGAGGGCACACCTGGGGGGCCTCTGCCCTTTCCCTAAAGCAGCTGGTCCTTGAGCCCGGGCTGCCCTGAAATTGGGTCAGCCCGTGCTGCCCCTCTACATCCCAGATATCCCACCAGCACTCTGACCCCTCTACACCCTAGATATCCCCTACCTCCTACCTACTTGATTTCTGTTTACCTGCACTGTCACCATTGTAGTGGCCCCAGAGCATTACTTTGCCCAGGGGCCCATGGTGCTATTAAGACAGCCCTGCACCTGCCCCCAGACAGCCACCCGCAGCCCTGGACAGCAACAGATGTGTGGGACTATCTTGGTTACATGGGGAGCCACAGCCCAGTCTGAATAATGTGTCCGGGTTGCAGTCTGCCTGAAACCTGATTCAAAACCCCAACTGTCCGGGTGAATCCCGGACAGATGGCAACCCTAGCGAGAACGGGCGGTGCATGCTGGTCGCTCAGCTGCACAGTGTCCCGGAAGATTGCGCTTGTGGGCTTCACATGCCCACAAGCAATATGGAAAAGGCAGAATAAAAAGTTATTTGTTTGGGAAATCCGCAATCGAGCGGCGATTCATATGTAAAACGTGAGTAATATCACTAAGATTATAAAAAAAAAACAATATTCATGAAAAAATAAAAATAAAATGTAAACAGTGGGAACTCTGCTTTAACCACGTGCTGACCAGCCGCCGCAGTTCTAATGCGGCAGCATGGCTTGGCTGGGCGAAACAACGTTATGTTACGTCACTTCGCCCTGTGGCCACTAGGGGCACCACACGCCCGCTGCTCGCCCCCCGGAGCCGATGCGAGTGCTCGGCGAGCGCGATGACCGCCGGGCACCCGCGCTCGCTCGTGACACAGCGAGAACTGGGATCTGTGTGTGTGTGTGTGTGTGTGTAAACACACAGATCCCGATTCTCTTGGGGGAGAAATGACTGATTGTCGGTTCATACAAAGTATGAACAGCGATCTGTCATCTCCCCTAGTAAGTCCCCTCCCCCCTTCAGTTAGAACACAGAGAGGGAACACATTTAACCCCTTGATCGCCCCCTAGTGTTAGCCACTTCCCTGCCAGTGACATTTATACAGTAATCAGTGCATTTTTATAGCACTGATCGCTGTATAAATGTGAATGGTCCCAAAATAGTGTCCGATGTGTCCGCCGCAATGTCGCAGTCACGGTAAAAATCGCTGATCGCCGCCATTACTAGTAAAAAAAAATTATATTAATAAAAATGCCATAAAACTATCCCCTATTTTGTAGACGCTATAACTTTTGCGCAAACCAATCAATAAACGCTTATTGCGATTTTTTTCTACCAAAAATATGTAGAAGAAAACGTATCGGCCTAAACTGGAAAAAAAATGGGATATTTATTATAGAAAAAAGTAAAAGATATTGTGTGTTTTTTTTGAAAATTGTCGCTGTTGTTTGGTTTATAGCGCAAAAAAAAAAACAAAAAAAAACGCAGAGGTGATCAAATACCACCAAAAGAAAACTCGCTCTAAGCCTTGGTTCACACTGGTGCGTTTTGACATGCGATTTGGCATGTCAAATCGCATGTCAAAACTGCGGTATTTGCCGCAAATTGCCGGCAATGGCACCGTCCTAATCGGTGCGACGTCGCATCTGCGCTGCACCGATTTAAAAAAATACGTTTCTGTATTACTTTTTGCGATTTCGGGCCGCGATTTACATTGACATCTGTGCAGAAACCTCCTGTAAACCTCTCTGTAATCGCGGCGAAAATTGGGACTGACCAGCGGGAGTGAAATCGTGTGAGTTCAGCTGAACCCCCGCAGCCCAGTGTGAACCTGGACTATTTGTGGGGAAAAAAAAGGACATAAATTTTGTTTGGGAGCCACGTCGCACGACCGCGCAATTGCCAGTTTAAAGCGACGCAGTGCCGAATCGCAAAAAGTGGCCTGGTCAGGAAAGGGGGTAAAATCTTCCGGGGCTGAAGTGGTTAAAGTGTTACTAAACCCACAACAGTAAAATCAGTCTGTATCTGCAGTAAAGCATGCTTGTTATACTCACTGTGGAACATAAGGGGCCTCTGCATTGTATATAAAGGCTGTTTGATCCTGTCTTCTCGGATCCTCCTCTCCCTGCACTGTCTATGGTGATCATTTTTCTCATTTCAATTCTCAGAGAAACATCTTCTCCTCCGGCCCCCTGTTTATGAAGTGGAGAACATTTGTTCTCAGGAGATGAGAGGAGAAGTTTTTCCTCTGAGAACACCTGAGATCCGTGTGGAAGGGGGAGGGGCTGCCTGTGATCTCCTGATACACCTGTGTGATTACAGAGCAGCTGAGTCCCAGGTTCACACTGGGCTGCGGGAGTTCAGCTGAACTCGCACGATTTCACTCTCGCTGGTCAGTCCCGATTTTCGCGGCGATTACAGAGACATCTGTGGAGGTTTCTGCACAGATGTCAATGTAAATCGCGGCCCGAAATCGCAAAAAGTAGTACAGAAACTACTTTTTGAAATTGGTGCAGCGCCGCAGATGCAGCGTCGCACCGATTAGGACGGTGCCATTGACCACAATTTGCGGCAAATACTGCCGTTTTGACATGCAATTTGACATGCCAAATCGCATGTCAAAACGCACCAGTGTGAACCAGGGCTTAGGCTACATTCGCACTGCTGCGAATTTTATTGCGAATTTGAGCCGTTGCGATTTCTCAAATTCGCAAGTCATTATAATAACATTGTTTTCCATAAATGCCGTTCACATCAGTGCGGTGCGAATCTAAGCTGCAGGGAAAAAAGAAAAAGGGTCCTGTGCGAGTTTGATCCGTGTGCGAAGCAAATTCAGCTCTATAGACTGGTATTCCCTGAAATCGCAGCCGCGAATCCGGGCAAAATCGCGGCACATTCATGGCAAAAACGCAGCAGCCGCGAAATCGCGGTAAAATCGCGCAGTTTTGAATTCGCAGCAGTGTGAACCTAGCTGCGGGAGTGAAGCCGTGCGAGTTCAGCTGAATTTCACTCTCGCTGTCAGTCCCGATTTCAGCCGCGATTACAAAGACATCTAACACAGATGTCAATGTAAATCGCGGCCGAAATCGCAAAAAGTAGTACAGAAACTACTTTTTGAAATCGGTGCAGTGCCGCAGATGCAGCGTCGCACCGATTAGGACGGTGCCATTGACCACAATTTGCGGCAAATATCGCCGATTTGACATGCGATTTGACATGCCAAATCGCATGTCAAAGCGCACCAGTGTGAACCAGGGAAGTGAAACCAAAGTTAAAAACACCGAGTGATTACATGAAAATAATAAGCACTGTTCTTTTAGCATGTACTTTGACACTTTATTAACCACTTCAGCCCCGGACCATTTGGCTGGCCAAAGACCAGGCCACTTTTTGCGATTCGGCACTGCGTCACTTTAACCACTTAACAACCACCTGCCGACAAATAACGTCGACAAGGTGGTTGCTTAACTCTGGGAGGACGTTATATAACGTCCTCCCAGAATCGCGCTCCCGCGCGCCCCCTGGGGCGCGCACACGGGAAACTCGGCGGATCACGAATCGCGGTAAATCGCCGCTGATAGCGGCCGTTTACCACGTGATCGCTCCGTCAAATGACGGAGCAATCACTTGTAAACAGACCGGCGTCATTTGATGACGCCGGTTCCTCCCTCCCCTCTCTGTACCGATCGGTACAGTGTGAGAGGAGAGGGGAGGGAGCAGATCAAGGCAGCAGCGCTGTGGGCTGGATCTGTGACAATTTCAGTCACAGATCCAGCCATCCATCCATCCCTGCTCAGCCATCCCTGTGCAATACTCTGCAATACACCCTGCCAATACTCTGCAAAATACCCTGCCAATACTCTGCAAAATACCCTGCCAATACCCTGGTGCAATACTCTGCAATACCCTGGTGCAATACTCTGCAATACCCTGGTGCAATACTCTGCAATACCCTGCAAAATACTCTGCAATACCCTGCGCAATACTCTGCAATACCCTGCGCAATACTCTGCAATACCCTGCGCAATACCCTGCAAAATACTCTGCAATACCCTGCAAAATACCCTGCAAAATACTCTGCAATACCCTGGTGCAATACTCTGCAATACTCTGGTGCAATTCTCTGCAATACTCTGGTGCAATACTCTGCAATACCCTGCGCAATACTCTGCAATACCCTGCGCAATACTCTGCAATACCCTGCGCAATACTCTGCAAAATACTCTGCGCAATACCCTGCACAATATTCTGCAATACCCTCCACAATACTCTGCAATACCCTCCACAATACTCTGCAATACCCTCCACAATACCCTGTGCAATACCCTGCCATACACCGCAATACCCTGCCATAGTCCGCAATTAGTGATGAGCCGAACACCCCCGGGTTCGGTTCGCACCAGAACCCGCGAACGGACCGAAAGTTCGTACGAACATTAGAACCCTATTAAATACAATGGATGCGAACGTTTGAATTCTAAAGTGCTAATTATAACGACTATTATGCATGTTATTGTCCTAAAAAGGGTTTGGGAACCCGGGTTCTGCACCAGGGGACATGTATCAATGCAAAAAGAAGTTTTAAAAACGGTCGTTTTTCGGGAGCAGTCATTTTAATGATGCATAAAGTGAAAAAAAAAAAGTCAATTATTCCTTTAAATATCGTACCTGGGGGGTGTCTAAAGTATGCCTGTGAAGTGCCACGTGTTTCCCGTGTTTAGAACTGTCCCTGCACAAAATGACACTTCTAAAGGAAAAAAAAGCCATTTAAAACTGCTTGCGGCTTTAATGTAATGTCTGGTCCCGGTAATATGGATGAAAATCTTTAAGAAAAATGGCATAGCTACCCCATGACCCCCCCCCCCCCCTACCCCAGCCCATTACCAGCCCCTTTGGGTCTTGTATGGATATTAAGGGGAACCCCGCACATAAAATAAAAAAGGCCCTATATACTCTGAACAGCCGTATACAGGCGGTGCATACAAGACAGGGACTGTAGGTTTGTTCTTATGTAGAATCTGTTTGTAATTTTGAACAGGTACATTGTTTAAGTGGAGCTCCAGCCCAAAAATCTATTTTTAAACTTTTTGGAAAACATAGGTAAGGGTTATCACCCCTGTAACATTTGTTTTGCTGTCTGTGCCCCTGTTCAGAACATTTCACCTCACTTTCCGTCCCAATGACAACTGTTTTTGAAATGTGGTGTTTTTCTTGAAACAAGGATTGCTGATAAAGCATCAGTACAGAGGAGACACCTTTCTCCCATATTAATTCTTACAGGAGAGAATTTTCCTTCCTAGGGGTAGATTTCCTCTCACTTCCTGTTGTCTTCTTGCGTTTGCAAGTAGGAGTCGTTTGTAAGTTGGATGTTTGAAAGTAGGGACCTGCCGTATATACTCTGCAGAAATAGGCCCCTTAGTTGTTGGTGTTGGCACAACACTGTAAGCACTCACAGTTACTCTTGGTTGGTGCTGGAACGCCCTGCTGTCAACTATTATATCAGGAATTTTAATTACATATAATTGTTGAACAGTGGTAGTAAAAATTGGGCCTTTGATGGTGGTGCTGGTGCCACAACACTGTAAGCCCTGACAGTTACTCTTGGTGGGTGCAGCAATGGGCCCTGCTGTGAATTATTAGATCAAGAATTGTAATTACATGCCCCTGTTGAACAGGGGCTGAAAAATTGGGCCTTAGGCACTGGTGCCACAACACTCCAACCCCTCACAGATACTGTACTTGGAGCACAACAATGAGCCCTGTTGCAAAGTATTGCTTCAAAAATTGTAATGACACGCCCCTGTTAAACAGGGGCTGAAAAATTGGGCCTTAGGCACTGGTGCCACAACATTCCAACCCCTCACAGATACTGTACTTGGAGCACAGCAATGAGCCCTATGGCAAATTATGGCAAATTATTGCTAAAAAAATTGTAATTACACGCCCCTGTAAAACAGGGGCTGAAAAATTGGGCCTTAGCCACTGGTGGCGGCACCCATAAACAAAAATGATCTTCCAAGCTATCATCATCAATCGTATCATTGAGGACTCGGAGGAGGAGGATAGCCAGTCAACATAACAGCACAGACATTCAGCATCAGCATCAGTCTTGAAGGGATGTGACATGTTAAAATCAATTAGTCTGTTATATCAGCATCAGGTGTGTGGTAGCTGGTGGTGATCCAAGACTGGTTCATCTTGATGAAAGTCAGTCGATCAACCGAGTCGGTGGACAGGCGCACACTGTGATCCGTGACAAATCCTCCAGCAGCACTGAATGTGCGTTCCGAAAGAACGCTGGATGCAGGACAGGCCAGTAGCTCAATTGCATACTGTGCAAGCTCTGCCCAGTGATCCATCCTCAAGACCCAGTAAGCCAGAGGATTTTCGGTGGGGAAGGTGTCCAAGTCTGACCTTGCCCCTAGATATTCCTGCACCATGTTTATCAGACGCTGGCAATGGTTGCTGGAACCGATCATACTTTGGGGCTGCGGACTAAAGAATTGTCTGAACGCATCGGTCAGACGGCCACCTTCCCCACCGCTCCTTCTTTGACTGGCCGAAGCCTCAGCAACTCGTTGTCCAGGACCAGGAGTTTGTAACCTCCCAGTCTCTGGGAACGCGTTGCACAGACCTTTCTGCAAGGCCTCCCGGAGTTGTCTCATCCTCTGCTCCCTCTGCGACGGTAACATAAGGTCCGCAACCTTACCCTTGTACCGTGGATCAAGGAGAGTGGCCAGCCAGTAATGGTCCCTCTCCTTGATCCGAAGAATACGAGGATCCTTCCGCAGACTTTGCAGGATCAGGGAGGCCATGCAGCGTAGGTTTACTGAGGCATTCGCTCCAGAGTCCTCTGGGTCACTAAGGACGACATGATCCGCAGCCACCTCCTCCCAGCCACGTACAAGTCCACTGGTTTCTTGGGACTGTAAATCATCCCTAAAAGACTGCTGCTGATGATGCTGAGTGCCAGCCTCCACCTCCATGCTGACACAATCCTCCTCCTCCTCCTCCTCCTCCTCCTCCTCTTCCTGTGCGATGGGTGGGACAGAAGGAACACTGTCTGGGTAAAGGGGGCCTTGAGAGGCATGGAAGTCCTCCTCTTCCTGCCTCTGTTCTGCCTCAAGTGCCCTGTCCATTATTCCATGCAGCGTGTGCTCCAACAGGTGGACAAGAGGTACAGTGTCACTGATGCATGCACTGTCACTGCTCACCATCCTCGTGGCCTCCTCAAATGGTGCCAGGACAGTGCATGCATCCCTGATCATGCCCCACTGGCGTGGAGAAAAAAAACCAAGCTCCCCTGACCCTGTCCTGGTGCCGTAGTCGCACAGGTACTCATTGATGGCCCTCTGCTGCGTGTGCAGCCGCTGCAGCATGGCCAACGTTGAGTTCCACCTGGTGGGCATGTCACATATAAGGCGGTTCTTGGGCAGGTTCAACTCCTTTTGCAGCTCAGCCAGGCGAGCACTGGCATTATAAGATCTGCGGAAATGCACACAGACTTTCCTGGCCTGCCTCAGGACATCCTGTAAGCCCGGGTACCTGCCCAAGAACCGCTGCACCACCAGGTTAAGGACGTGAGCCACACAAGGCACATGGGTCAGTTGTCCCTGTCGGAGGGCGGAGAGGAGGTTGGTGCCATTGTCGCAAACCACCATTCCTGGCTTAAGCTGGCGTGGCGTCAACCACCTCTCGGCCTGGCCCTGCAGAGCAGACAGGACCTCTGCCCCAGTGTGGCTTCTGTCCCCCAAACACACCAGCGCAAGCACGGCATGGCATCTTTTTGCCTGCGTACTTGCGTAGCCCCTTGAACGGCTACGGAGCACCGCTGGTTCAGAGGACAAACCACGGGAAGAGGCCATGGAGGAAGAAGAAGAGGAGGGGGTGGAGGAGAGAGGTGTGTCACAACCAGTAGTAGCATTTTGGAGGCGTGGCGGTGGCACAACCTCCAACACTACTGCACCTTGTCCTGCATCCTTCCCAGCTGCCAAAAGAGTGACCCAATGGGCCGTGAAAGAAAGGTAACGTCCCTGTCCATGCCTGCTGGACCATGAGTCAGCGGTAATATGCACCTTACCGCTGACCGCCCTGTCCAGCGAGGCCAAGACATTGCCTTCCACATGCCGGTAGAGAGCCGGAATAGCCTTCCGTGAGAAAAAGTGGCGTTTGGGAACCTGCCACTGAGGAACCGCACATTGCACAAACTCACGGAAGGGGGCCGAGTCTACCAACTGAAAAGGCAGCAGTTGAAGTGCTAGCAATTTAGCCAAGCTAGCATTCAACCGCTGGGCATGTGGATGGCTGGGAGTGAACTTCTTTCGACGGTCCAGCAGCTGGGGCAGGGAAATTTGCCTGCTAGAATCGGACGTCGGTGTACTGCTAGCAGAGTGGCCGCAAGTACTTGGCTGTGACACACCTAATTCTACACCTTCATTCCTCTCAGTGCATGTTTCAGACAGGACTGAAGTTATAGTGGGGTTGGAGATCCCAGCTGATGCGGTGCAAGGAGAGGTCCGCTTTGTTCTTTGGTGTGGGTCTTTGAGGTAGGCTTGCCAACGAGCTGCATGGCAGGTCAACATATGTCTGGTCAGGCATGTGGTACCCAAGCGGCTGATGTTTTGGCCACGCGATATACGCTTGAGACATATGTTGCAAACAGCAGCTGTGCGATCTGATGCACTAGCCTCAAAAAAGGCCCACACCAAAGAACTTTTTGAATGACGGGCAGAGGCAGCGCCCTGCACAGGCGGAGCTCTGCGGTGTGATTCCGTCTATGTGCTGCCCATACGCTGGCCACCAAAGGGCATCCTGCCTCGTTGGAGATGTGCCTCCTCCTCATCCTCCTCCTCCTCCTCTCTCCTATTAGGCACCCACGTGGAGTCAGTGACCTCATCATCCCCTCCCTCCTCATCACTGGAGCCAATCTGGCAGTATGCTGCAGCTGCTGGAACATGACTGCCAGATTGGTGTCCTTCTTGAGCATCCCCTCTGTCTGCTCTCACGCTACTGCCTTCCTGTAGCTGGGTTTCATCATCAGACCCTTCGAAACGCTGGGCATCCTCCTGGAGCATGTACCCAACACTGTGCTCAAACAGTTCGGGGGACTCCTCAGGAGGAGGACATAGTGGGTCTAGGGAAGGAGTGACTGATGATGAGTCTGACATTGATACCAGGGAAGAGGATGCTTTGCCAGCTGCTTTGCCAGTACCTTGAGCCTGGGTGAGAGAGGATGAGGAGGAGGAGGAGGGCTTGGTCATCCACTCTACCAAGTCTTCGGCATGATGTGGCTCAACATGTCCAGCTGCCGAAAAGAAGGACAAGCGTGTCCCATGGCCATGTGCTGATGACAATGCACCGCGTCCACGACCAGCACTGTTGTCCCCAGACACAGAGCCTGCTTGCCCTCTTTTATTGCCTCCTGACTGTCTGCCTCTCCTTGTTTGCCTTCCAGACATTCTAATAGATGGCCTGCAGGGAGATGGGAAAAAAGCAATAAGGGCTACCTTCAGGTGTCCTTCTCTGTCCCTTTACTTAAGGATTTCTAAATATGGTTGAGGATGATTGCTTTTGCACAGAATAGCACAACGACAATTTCCCTGACTGTCCAAAAAACAAAGATTTCAAAGATGGTTGATGATGAATGCTTTAGCACAGTATAGCACAAGGAGAATTTCCCTCACTGTCCTTCCCTGTCCCTAGAAACAAGGATTCGTACAGTAAAACACACTGACACTCTCCCTACCTATAGTTTTCTGTCCCTAGAAAAAATGTTTTTTTAAAGCACACTATAGCACAAGGAGAATTTCCCTCACTGTCCTTCCCTGTCCCTACAAACAAGGATTCGCACAGTAAAACACACTGACACTCTCCCTACCTATCCTTCTCTTTCCCTAAACTAAAGGAATCCAGGTTAAGCAAGAAAAAATAAATGTCACTGTCCCTGCCTATGCTTCTCTTTCCCTGCTCCGGAACACACTACACTAGGCCGCCGTGCTGGCGGCCTTTTATAGTGTGAGGCGTGTACTAAACACCCTCAGCAATAATTGGCCACAGGCATCCTGCCTGTGGCCAATCATTGCTCTCCTCGCTGCCGGCGCTGTGATTGGCCAAGCATGCGGGGTCACAGTGTATGCTTGGCCAATCACAGCGCCTGGATGACACTGCGATGGCGTAGTGCATTGTGGGCCATTCGCGTCACTCGAATTTGGCGCGAACGGCCCAAATCGTTCGATCTTCGTCGAACGATCGAACAGCCGATGTTCGAGTCGAACGTATGTTCGACTCGAACACCGAGCTCATCCCTATCCGCAATACTCCGCAATGCCCTGCAATACTCCGCAATGCCCAGCAATACTCCGCAATGCCCGGCAATACTCCGCAATGCCCGGCAATACTCCGCAATGCCCGGCAATACTCCGCAATGCCCGGCAATACTCTGCAATAACCACTTCCCGCCCGCCGGCCGTCATATGACGTCCTTGACTTTGTGCCGGGATATCTGAATGATGGGAGCAGCTACAGGCATCATTCAGATATTAGCTTTTTCAGCCGGCGATTCCCTACACCATAAGAACAATCATAGCGGCTGTTCCGCCGCTTGATCATTCTTACGGGAGGCGAGAGGGGATGTCCCCCCCCCCCCGCCGCCCTCCGGTGCTTCTACCGACTCACCGCTACGATCAAAGCCAGGATTGTTGGGTTTTTTTTTGTATTTTTTTCAGGCTTCCCAGCCTAGAGGTGAGATGTGGGGTCTTATTGACACCCCCCCCATATCTCACTGTAAAGAGGACCTGTCATGCCATATTCCTATTACAAGGGATGTTTACGTTCCTTGTAATAGGTATAAAAGTGATCAAAAAAATGTTTGGGGCGGAAAAACATGTCAAACTAAAATAAATAAAGTAAAATGAAGAATAAATTTTTTTTTTTTTTTTAAAGCGCCCCTGTCCCCGTGAGCTCGCATACAGAAGCGAACGCATACGTAAGTCCCGCCCACATATGAAAACGGTTTTCAAACCACACATGTGAGGTATCTCTGCGAACGTTAGAGCGAGAGCAATCATTTTGGCCCTAGACCTCCTCTGTAACTCAAAACATGTAACCAGTAAAAATATTTAAAGCGTCGCCTATGGGGATTTTTTAAGTAGCGAAGTTTGGCGCCATTCCACGAGTGTGTGCAATTTTTAAGGGCGACATGTTAGGTATCTATTTACTCGGCGTAACTTCATCTTTCACATTATGCAAAAACATTGGGCTAACTTTACTGTTTTTTTTTTTTTTTAAGCACAAAACATTTTTTTTCCGTAAAAAACGCGTTAAAAAAATTGCTGCACAAATATCGTGCGAGATAAAAAGTTGCAACAACTACCATTATATTCTCTAAGGTCTTTGCTAAAAAAACATATATAATGTTTTGGGGTTCTATGTAATTTTCTAGCAAACAAATGATGATTTTTACATGTAGGAGAGAAATGTCAGAATTGGCCTGGGTGCTCCAGAATGCCTGAAGGTGCTCCCTGCATGTTGGGCCTCTGTATGTGGCCACGCTGTGTAAAAGTCTCACACATGTGGTATCGCCATACTCGGGAGGAATAGCAGAATGTGTTTTGGGGTGTAATTTGTGGAATGCATATGCTGTGTGTGAGAAATAACCTGCTATTATGACAATTTTGTGAAAAAAAAAAAGAGAAAAAAAAAATCTTGATTTTGCAAAGAATTGTGGGAAAAAATGACAACTTCAAAAAACTCACAATGCCTCTTTCTGAATACCTTGGAATGTCTTCTTTCCAAAAAGGGGTCATTTGGGGGGTATTTGTACTTTTCTGGCATGTTAGGGTCTCAAGAATTGAGATAGGCCGTCAGTACTTCAGGTGTGATCAATTTTCAGATATTGGCACCATAGCTTGTGGACTCTATAACTTTCACAAAGACCAAATAATATCCACCAATTTGTACTTATTTTTACCAAAGATATGTAGCAGTATAAATTTTGGCCAAAATTTATGAAGAAAAAATAGTAATTTGCTAAATTTTATAACAGAAACGAAAAAAAAATCATTTTTTTACAACATTTTCAGTCTTTTTTCTCTTATAGCGCAAAAAATAAAAAACCCAACAGTGATTAAATACCACCAAAAGAAAGCTCTATTTGTGTGAAAAAAAGGACAAAAATTTCATATGGGTACAGTGTTGTATGACTGAGTAATTGTCATTCAAAATGTGAGAGCACCGAAAGCTGAAAATTGGTCTGGTTATTAAGGGGGTTTAAGTGCCCAGTGGTCAAGTGGTTAACTGACAATTGCGCGGTCGTGCGACGTTGTACCCAAACAAAATTGACGTCCTTTTTTTCCCCACAAATAGAGCTTTCTTTTGGTGGTATTTGATCACCTCGGCGGTTTTTATTTTTTGCGCTATAAACAAAAATAGAGCGACAATTTTGAAAAAAAAAACCCCACAATATTTATTACCTTTTGCTATAATAAATATCCCATTTTTTTTTTTAAAACGATTTTCTTCATCAGTTTAGGCCGATACGTATTCTTCTACATATTTTTGGTAATAAGCGTTTATTGATAGGTTTGCGCAAAAGTTAGGGGGTAGTTTTATGGCATTTTTATAGATTTTATTAATAATTTTTTTGTTTACTAGTAATGGCGGCGATCTGCGATTTTTATCATGACTGCGACATTATGGCGGACACATCAGACACTTTTGACACCATTTTGGGACCATTGTCATTGATACAGCGATCAGTGCTATAAAAATGCACTGATTACTGTGTAAATGACACTGGCAGTGAAGGGGTTAACCTGTAGGGGGCGCTGAAGGGGTTAAGTGTGTCCTAGGGAGTGATTCTAACTGTTAGGGGGCGTGGCTATAAGTGACACGTCACTGATCACTGCTCCCGATGAGAGGGAACAGACGATCAGTGATATGTCACTAGGAAGAACGGGGAGATGTTGTGTTTACACCATAGGTGTGCGCAGCCTGTTGCTTTAGGGTGTGCACCTGAAAGCTCAAAAACACGGTACCAATCTCTCACTGTGTTCATTCAGAAAGGGAAGGGGCCAGTAAATGACATTACCCCTTCCCCACTCATCCTGAAATATCATCTATGTGTGCCCACTGCAGTAGCCAATGGGAGAGGAGGGAAGCCAGTCATACTGTGGGAGGGGGCACCGGGCAGCAGGGGGAATCTTCACTGCAGGGAGTGATTAGGGTGTGCCTGGGCACACCTGGTACACCCTGTGCGCACGCCTATGGTTTACACTGATCACTCTGTGACACGATCGCGGGACACCAGCGGACATCGCGCGCGCAACCACGCAGCGGCAAATGAAAGGGGACATACATATACGCCCATTTGCCCAGCCGTGCCATTCTGTCGACGTATAAGTTCGTGCGGCGGCCGGCAAGCGGTTAAACACACATTTTGGCCCTTTAGCGCACATTTTGCCGGTTCTTTGACACTTTATTAACGTGCATTTTGATTGGCTTTTTATGCGTATTTTGGCAAACAGCACATTTTCTAGCAACTATTGGCGTGCCATTAACAATGAATGCAATTTGCATGCGTTTCCGGAATGCACACCAAAATGCAGGTTGACCACTTAATGACCGATCCTCTTTTTGACACCTGTTAAAATCAGTTTTTTTTTTTTGCTAGAAAATTACTTAGAACCCCCAAACATTATCCATTTTTTTTTCTAACTCCCTAGAGAATAAAATGGCGGTCATTGCAATACTTTCTGTCACACCGTATTTGCGCAGCGGTCTTACAAGCGCACATTTTTTTGGAAAAAATAAACTTTTTTGAATGAAAAAATAAGACAACAGTAAAGTTAGCCCAATTTTTTTTTTTTTTTTTTAATATTGTGAAAGATAATGTTCCGTCGAGTAAATTGATACCCAACATGTCACGCTTCAAAGTTGCGCCCGCTTGTGGAATGGCAACAAACTTTTACCCTTAAAAATCTTACAGGTTGCGTGTTTTGAGTTACAGAGGGGGTCTAGGGCTAGAATTATTGCTCTCGCTCTTACGATCACAGCGATATCTCACATGTGTGGTTTGAACACCGTTTTCATATGCGGGCGCGACTTACGTATGCGTTTGCTTCTGCGCGCGAGCTCGGCAAGATGGCGGCGCTTTAAAAAATAAAATAAAAATCTTATTTATTTTACTTTTAATTTTTTATTTGTACACAGTCTTTTTAAAAAGAAAAAAAAAATGTTTGGGTCACTTTTATTCCTATTACAAGGAATGTAAACATGTAAAGAGCATGACAGGTCCTCTTAAATATGAGATCTGGGTTAAAAAAAATTAAAATAAATAATGCTATGCACTATCCACTACATATAGGGGGGCGGTGAGGATAAGGGGGGCGGTGCCCAGGCGCCCCTAATGGATAGGCCGCCCCTGAGTAGACCCCGGTAAAATAAATGGGAATTAAGGCTACTTTCACACTGAAGCGCTGGCGGTATAGTGGCGCAAAGAGGCGTTATTGCGGGCGTTTTTAACCCATTTTCGGCCGCTAGCGGGGGTTAAAATCCCCTCGCTAGCGCCCGCAAATTGCGGCAAAAAATACGGTATAGCGGTGCTAAAAATAGCGCCGCTATACCGCCAGTGCATCCAGCGCCTCAGTGTGAAAGTAGTCTTATGGAAAGCTCTTCAAAAGCGCTCAGTGTTTTACTGGCAGTTTAGAAGCGCCTCAGTGTGAAAGGGGCCCTTTCACACTGGGGCGCGGGCGGTGGTGGCGTTAAAGCACCGCTATTTTTACCGGCGCTTTATCGTCATGTTTGCAGAGGTATTCGGCCACTAGTGGGGCGCTTTTAACCCCCGCCAGCGGCTGAAAAAGGGTTAAAACCACCCGCAAATCGACGCTTTGCCAGCGGTATGACCGCGGTGCCCATTCATTTCAATGAGCAGGAGCGGTGGAGGAGGAGGGGTAAACACACCGCTCCTCTCACCGCTCCAAAGATGCGGCTAGCAGGACTTTTTTTACCGTCCTGCCAGCGCACCGCTCCAGTGTGAAATCGCCTCGGAGGTTTCACACTGGAATGAAAGGAGCGGCTCTTTCAGGGCGATATTTTTAGCGTTATAGCGCCTGAAAAGCGCCTCAGTGTGAAAGGGGCCTAACAGTTCTCTCTGCTGTACTACATCTTCTCCTTGTAGTCACTGGCGTTGCAAGGCAGGTGCGGGGGGTGCGGGTCGCACCCGGGTGACACCCGCCAGAGGGGTGACACCATCACCCATCACGGCGCTGGATTGAGAGAGGCACCGCGGCTCTCTCCTTTTCCTCCTTCCCCTGCGCACTCCAGTATCTCCTTCGCTCCCCGCAATGTTCGGGGAGGGAGGAGGAATTGTGTTGTGAGGCAGACAGTGCCATAGTCCAGTGCACAGCGCCCGGCACTGCAATCCGCCTATTGACGCTCAGGCAGGTGGGGAGAGGTGCCGGCTCACAACAAATACATTCCTCAGACCGATGGAGCCTAGTCTCCTCCTCCTCCACACTGACAGTATATTCACAACAGGAGGAGGAGCCTAGGAGGAGGAACGTCCATGTGAACAGAGCGCGCTGATCTGAGGTCTGTGACTGTAGGGAGAGAGGAGATATGGGGGGTTACATTAGGGGGATTACATTAGGGAGATTGCAGGGGGGTTACATTAGGGGGAATACAGGGGGGTTACATTAGGAGGAATACAGGGGGGAGTACATTAGGGGGAATACAGGGGGGTTACATTAGGGGGAATACAGGAGGGGTTACATTAGGGGGAATACAGGGGAGGTTACATTAGGGGGAATACAGGGGGGTTACATTAGGAGGAATACAGGGGGGAGTACATTAGGGGGAATACAGGGGGGTTACATTAGGGGGAATACAGGAGGGGTTACATTAGGGGGAATACAGGGGAGGTTACATTAGGGGGAATACAGGGGAGGTTACATTAGGAGGAATTGCACAGGGGGGGTTACATTAGGGGGAATACAGGGGGGTTACATTAGGGAGATTGCAGGGGGGTTACATTAGGGGGAATTCAGGGGGGGTTACATTAGGGAGATTGCAGGGGGGGTTACATTAGGGGGAATACAGGGGGGTTACATTAGGAGGAATACAGGGGGGAGTACATTAGGGGGATTGCACGGGGGGGGTTACATTAGGGGGAATGAACAGGGGGGTTACATTAAGGGGATTGCATTGGGGGGGTTAAATTAGGGGGATTACATTAGGGGGGTGGATTACATTAGGGAGATTGCAGGGGGGGGTTACATTAGGAGGAATACAGGGGGGGGGTTACATTAGGGGGAATACAGGGGGGGTTACATTAGGGAGATTACATTAGGGAGATTGCAGGGGGGGTTACATTAGGGGGAATACAGGGGGGTTACATTAGGTGGAATTGCACAGGGGGGGTTACATTAGGGGGAATACAGGGGGGTTACATTAGGGGGAATACAGGGGGGGTTACATTAGGGGGAATACAGGGGAGGTTACATTAGGGGGAATACAGGGGAGGTTACATTAGGAGGAATTGCACAGGGGGGGTTACATTAGGGGGAATACAGGGGGGTTACATTAGGGAGATTGCAGGGGGGGTTACATTAGGGGGAATACAGGGGGGGTTACATTAGGGGGAATACAGGGGAGGTTACATTAGGAGGAATTGCACAGGGGGGGTTACATTAGGGGGAATACAGGGGGGTTACATTAGGGAGATTGCAGGGGGGTTACATTAGGGGGAATTCAGGGGGGGTTACATTAGGGAGATTGCAGGGGGGGTTACATTAGGGGGAATACAGGGGGGTTACATTAGGAGGAATACAGGGGGGAGTACATTAGGGGGATTGCACGGGGGGGGTTACATTAGGGGGAATGAACAGGGGGGTTACATTAAGGGGATTGCATTGGGGGGGTTAAATTAGGGGGATTACATTAGGGGGGTGGATTACATTAGGGAGATTGCAGGGGGGGTTACATTAGGAGGAATACAGGGGGGGGGGTTACATTAGGGGGAATACAGGGGGGGTTACATTAGGGAGATTACATTAGGGAGATTGCAGGGGGGGTTACATTAGGGGGAATACAGGGGGGTTACATTAGGTGGAATTGCACAGGGGGGGTTACATTAGGGGGAATACAGGGGGGTTACATTAGGGGGAATACAGGGGGGGTTACATTAGGGGGAATACAGGGGAGGTTACATTAGGGGGAATACAGGGGAGGTTACATTAGGAGGAATTGCACAGGGGGGGTTACATTAGGGGGAATACAGGGGGGTTACATTAGGGAGATTGCAGGGGGGTTACATTAGGGGGAATTCAGGGGGGGTTACATTAGGGAGATTGCAGGGGGGGTTACATTAGGGGGAATACAGGGGGGTTACATTAGGAGGAATACAGGGGGGAGTACATTAGGGGGATTGCACGGGGGGGGTTACATTAGGGGGAATGAACAGGGGGGTTACATTAAGGGGATTGCATTGGGGGGGTTAAATTAGGGGGATTACATTAGGGGGGGGTGGATTACATTAGGGAGATTGCAGGGGGGGTTACATTAGGAGGAATACAGGGGGGGGTTACATTAGGGGGAATACAGGGGGGTTACATTAGGGAGATTACATTAGGGAGATTGCAGGGGGGGTTACATTAGGGGGAATACAGGGGGGTTACATTAGGTGGAATTGCACAGGGGGGGTTACATTAGGGGGAATACAGGGGGGTTACATTAGGGGGAATACAGGGGGGGTTACATTAGGGGGAATACAGGGGGGTTACATTAGGGGGAATACAGGGGAGGTTACATTAGGAGGAATTGCACAGGGGGGGTTACATTAGGGGGAATACAGGGGGGTTACATTAGGGAGATTGCAGGGGGGTTACATTAGGGGGAATTCAGGGGGGGTTACATTAGGGAGATTGCAGGGGGGTTACATTAGGGGGAATACAGGGGGGTTACATTAGGAGGAATACAGGGGGGAGTACATTAGGGGGATTGCACGGGGGGGGTTACATTAGGGGGAATGAACAGGGGGGTTACATTAAGGAGATTGCATTGGGGGGGTTAAATTAGGGGGATTACATTAGGGGGGGTGGATTACATTAGGGAGATTGCAGGGGGGTTACATTAGGAGGAATACAGGGGGGGGTTACATTAGGGGGAATACAGGGGGGTTACATTAGGGAGATTACATTAGGGAGATTGCAGGGGGGGTTACATTAGGGGGAATACAGGGGGGTTACATTAGGGGGAATACAGGGGGGTTACATTAGGGGGAATACAGGGGGGTTACATTAGGGGGAATACAGGGGGGGTTACATTAGGGGGAATACAGGGGAGGTTACATTAGGGGGAATACAGGGGGGGTTACATTAGGAGGAATACAGGGGAGGTTACATTAGGAGGAATTGCACGGGGGGGTTACATTAGGGGGAATACAGGGGGGTTACATTAAGGGGATTACATTAGGGGATTGCACAGGGGGGTTACATTAGGGGGATTGCACGGGGGGGTTACATTAGGGGGATTGCACGGGGGGGGTTACATTAGGGGGATTGCACGGGGGGTTACATTAGGGGGAATGAACGGGGGGTTACATTAGGGGGATTGCACGGGGGGGTTACATTAGGGGGATTGCACGGGGGGGTTACATTAGGGGGATTGCACGGGGGGTTACATTAGGGGGAATGAACGGGGGGTTACATTAAGGGGATTGCATTGGGGGGGTTAAATTAGGGGGATTACATTAGGGGGATTGCAGGGGGCTTACATTAGGGAGGTTGTACGGGGGGGGACGTGACATTAGGGGGATTACACGGGGGGTTCCATTAGGGGGATTACACGGGGGTTCCATTAGGGGGATTACACGGGGGGAGAGCTGTGCTGATGTGCTAGAATGCTCAGTGCCCCGGGTGGCTCAATGAACTGGGGGGGGGGGGGGGGGGGTGACACCAAATTCTACCGCACCAGGTGACACCAACCCTAGTGACGCCACTGCTTGTAGTTCTTCAGCCCCTTGAGCTCCCCGTCTCTCACTGGACTCTCTGATTCACTGACTCTGAATCCCGTCATCTTCTCAAGGCTTTTGTGGTGGTCTCTCCCTCAAGCCTCACCCCCGCTTCCCTGCTGGGTCCCTAGCTTGGCACATTGGATCCCTTCAAGCATCACCCCCGCTTCCCTGCTGGATCCCCAGCTTGGCACATTGGATCCCTTCAAGCGTCACCCCCGCTTCCCTGCTGGGTCCCCAGCTTGGCACATTGGATCCCTTCAAGCGTCACCCCCGCTTCCCTGCTGGGTCCCCAGCTTGGCACATTGGATCCCTTCAAGCGTCACCCCCGCTTCCCTGCTGGGTCCCCAGCTTGGCACATTGGATCCCTTCAAGCGTCACCCCCGCTTCCCTGCTGGGTCCCCAGCTTGGCGCACATTGGATACCTTCAAGCGTCACCCCTGCTTCCCTGCTGGGTCCCTAGCTTGGCACATTGGATCCCTTCAAGCGTCACCCCCGCTTCCCTGCTGGGTCCCTAGCTTGGCACATTGGATCCCTTCTCAAGCGTCACCCCCGCTTCCCTGCTGGGTCCCCAGCTTGGCGCACATTGGATACCTTCAAGCGTCACCCCTGCTTCCCTGCTGGGTCCCTAGCTTGGCACATTGGACCCTTTCAAGCGTCACCCCCGCTTCCCTGCTGGGTCCCTAGCTTGGCACATTGGATCCCTTCTCAAGCGTCACCCCCGCTTCCCTGCTGGGTCCCCAGCTTGGCGCACATTGGATACCTTCAAGCGTCACCCCTGCTTCCCTGCTGGGTCCCTAGCTTGGCACATTGGATCCTTTCAAGCGTCACCCCCGCTTCCCTGCTGGGTCCCCAGCTTGGCACATTGGATCCCTTCTCAAGCGTCACCCCCGCTTCCCTGCTGGGTCCCCAGCTTGGCGCACATTGGATCCCTTCAAGCATCACCCCCGCTTCCCTGCTGGGTCCCCAGCTTGGCGCACATTGGATACCTTCAAGCGTCACCCCTGCTTCCCTGCTGGGTCCCTAGCTTGGCACATTGGATACCTTCAAGCTTCACCCCCGCTGACCGGCTTGGTCCCCAGCTTGGCGCACATTGGATACCTTCAAGCGTCACCCCTGCTTCCCTGCTGGGTCCCCAGCTTGGCGCACATTGGATACCTTCAAGCTTCACCCCCGCTGACCGCCTCGGTCCCCTGGCTTGGCACACAAGGCTGCTCTGCAAGCATCACCTTCACTGGTTTGGTCCCTGACTTGATCACCGCCTGAAGTCTCCCGATTCTTCACTGTGTCCGTTTGGTGAGAATACGGTACTTGCTTCAGTTACTCACTGTGGTGCCCGGTAATAAGGTGGTCGGTCCCTTAGTGGCGACAGCTTCCCCCTCTACCTCCGACCACGACAGGCTCTCCGGCCGACAGAACTGTCACTTCTGGTTGGACTGCAAGCCGCAATCCCAACCCTGTGTCGCCCTCTTACTTCTGGATAGGCCCTCAGACAGCCTAACAGCCAGATAGGCCTAAACTCCGGCCTAGCAGCCCGGGGTAGGGTGACCACATTTCCAAACTACCATTCAGGGACACCCTCCCTTCCCAAAAATCATCTTGTGCTGTAACGAATCACAGCACAGTGATTGGACACAAGAGGCGGGATTTATGATTTCTCCAATCACAAGCAGGGGGCGGGGATTGTGCTCCTCCAGGCATTCCCGCCCAGGACAAGTACTGTCAGTGAGTAAAGCGGTGATGTGGCGGCCTTTTTTGGGGGCATCAGATTGGCCTGGGGGGGGGCTGTGTCAGTTTCATTCCGGGACACTGTATTGTCCTGGAATGAATGTGCCCGGGACAGACCTGCAAAATGTGGGACTGTCCCGGGCAATCTGGGACACGTGGTCACCCTAGCCCGGGGCATACGACACACGTCCACCCAGACAGCGGTCTGGGTGGTACACAAGAACCTGGATCACCTGACCTCACCCAAATATATAGGCTATCCCAGAAGGCCAAGGGATTCAACAAAATCCCTGCCCATTGGCTGAGATATTCCATACACCCATAACCTGACGTTGAGTTGTCCTTCTCAGTCTAATACCTCCAAGGCCACCTGGTGGTAGAAGAGGAAAGGACAACCAGACCTAAGTGAAAATAGCCAAATTGGGCCCAAAGTGTCAATATTTTGTGTGGCCGCAATTATTTTCCAGCACTGCCTTAACCCTCTTGGGCATGGAGGTCACCAGAGCTTCACAGGTTGTCATCGGAGTCCTTTTCCCCTCCTCCATGATGACATCACTTAGCTGGTGGATGTTAGAGACCTTGCGCTTCTCCACCTTCCGTTTGAGGATCCCCCACAGATGATCAATAGGGTTTAGGTCTGGAGACATACTTGGCCAGTCCATCACCTTTACCCTCAGCTTCTATAGCAAGGCAGTGGTGGTCTTGGAGGTGTGTTTGGGGTCGTTATCATGTTGGAATACTACCCTGCGGTCCAGTCTCTGAAGGGAGGGGATCATGCTCTGCTTTAGTATGTCACAGTACATGTTGGCATTCATGGTCCCCTCAATGATCTGTAGCTCCCCAGTGCCAGTGTGCTGCCGAAAAAGTTCACCCGGCGGATAAGGACCCCCCCTGTACTGCGCAGGTGCGGCGCTTGCGCAGTACGAATCTCAACTGAACCTCCGAAAATAGCCGAAAATGTAGAGCTGAGAGTAAGCTCTACACAGCGCCTGCGCAATGACTATAACACATGCCGCACACTGCCAATGCTACTGCTACTCTGCAAGGGGCGGGGGTGATTTTACCAATAAAGTACATGTCTTAGTGGGGCGTGTTGATGGGCGGGTTCTGCAATTGCAAAATCCGCCCATCAACATTGCAAAACCAGCCCTTCATTTGTTTTAACACCCCCACCCCCCCTCTAAGACGTGTACTTTATTGGTAAAATCACCCCCGCCCCTTGCAGAGTAGCACTAGCATCAGCAGCGTGCGGCAAGTGTCATAGTCATTCTCAGCTCTACATGTTTGGCTATTTTCGGAGGATCAGTTGAGGTTCGTACTGAGCAAGCGCCGCGTCTGCGCAGTACAGGGGGGTCCTTATCCGCCGGGCGGACTTTATTCGGCAGAACACCGGCAGCACTCATGCAGCCCCAGACCATGACACTCCCACCACCATGCCTGACTGTAGGGAAGACACACTTGTCTTTGTCCTCCTCACCTGGTTGCCGCCGCACACGCCTGACACCATCTGACACCAAATAAGTTTATCTTGGTCTCATCAGACCACAGGACATGGTTCCAGTAATCCATGTCCTTAGTCTGCTTGTCTTCAGCAAACTGTTTGCGGACTTTCTTGTGCATCATCTTTAGAAGAGGCTTCCTTCTGGGACGACAGCCATGCAGACCAATTTGATGCAGTGTGCGGCGTATGGTCTGATCACTGACAGGCTGACCCCTCCCCCACCCCTTCACCCTCTGCAGCAATGCTGGCAGCACTCATACGTCTATTTCCCAAAGACAACCTCTGGATATGACGCTGAGCACGTGACCTCAACTTCTTTGGTGGACCATGGCGAGGCCTGTTCTGAGGGGAACCTGTCCTGTTATACCGCTGGATGGTCTTGGCCACCGTGCTGCAGATCAGTTTCAGGGTCTTGGCAATCTTCTTATAGCCCCGCCCATCTTTATGTAGAGAAACAATTCTTTTCTTCAGATCCTCAGAGAGTTCTTTGCCATGAGGTGCCATGTTGTACTTCCAGTGACCAGTATGAGAGAGTGAGAGCGATAACACCAAATTTATCACACCTGCTCCCCATTCACACCTGAGACCTTGTAACACTAACGAGTCACATGACACCGGGGAGGGAAAATGGCTAATTGGGCCCAATATGGGCATTTTCACTTAGGGGTGTACTGACTTTTGTTGCCAGCGGTTTAGACATTAATGGCTGTGTGTTGAGTTATTTTGAGGGGAGAGGAAATTTACACTGTTATACAAGCTGTACACTCCTCCCCCTGTGTACACTCCTCCCCCCTGTATACACTCCTCCCCCTGTGTACACTCCTCCCCCTGTGTACACTCCTCCCCCTGTGTACACTCCTCCCCCCTGTGTACACTCCTCCCCCTGTGTACACTCCTCCCCCCCTGTGTACACTCCTCCCCCCCTGTGTACACTCCTCCCCCCCTGTGTACACTCCTCCCCCTGTGTACACTCCTCCCCCCTGTGTACACTCCTCCCCCTGTGTACACTCCTCCCCCCTGTATACACTCCTCCCCCTGTGTACACTCCTCCCCCTGTGTACACTCCTCCCCCTGTGTACACTCCTCCCCCCTGTGTACACTCCTCCCCCTGTGTACACTCCTCCCCCCTGTGCACACTCCTCCCCCTGTGTACACTCCTCCCCCTGTGTACACTCCTCCCCCTGTGTACACTCCTCCCCCTGTGTACACTCCTCCCCCTGTGTACACTCCTCCCCCCCTGTGTACACTCCTCCCCCCCTGTGTACACTCACTACTTTACATTGTAGCCAAGTGTCATTTCTTCAGTGTTGTCACATGAAAAGATACAAAAAAAGAATTACACAATGTGAGGGGTGTACTTACTTTTGGGAGATACTGTATATATAAAATTTAAAAAATACTTTGAATATAAATGAAATCAGCGGAAACTCTAAGGATTAACCCTTTCACTCCCGCAGCACACCCTCCTGTACATATAGAGAGGTCCTGAAAAGCCGCGAGAAGCGATTAGTGTCGGGTTATCACTCCCTGGCACCGAACGATCGCGTTTCCTGACGTCAGGTGGAAGGTACACCGCGCACCTTTTCAATGGCTTACTACTGGTAATTAATTATAAAAAGCGGTGACAGTACTGTCACCCGTCCCCTTCCCCCACCCCAATCTGCTACACAACACATTTACAGCAAAACTTTCCTCTGCAGACATCTACATTACTAGAGGGGGGGGGGGGGGGGAGGGGATTCCAAAAGGTTGCGGTGAGTAAAGTGCAGGCTGCACAGACTATAAAATGTTCTGACACCAGGGGGCCCCACTGAGTAAAGCTTCCTGAAACGGGAAAGTTCTATATTTCCCATGATAACCAGTTTTTTATATCCCAATAACTCACCCGGAAAACAATTCCGATTGGCTGCCTGGACACAAAGATCCGTTTTGCTGATGGAGGAGACGGAGGCCAGTTCCATTTATTTTTGGATAGTGGGGAAGGGTTAGAGCTTCAGTCAGGTTTTTATTGCTGTGTCCCTATTGGCAGGGCCGTTTGAAGGAATTTGGGGGCCCCAAGCAGTTGAGAAGCGGGGGGGGGGTCTGCTACTGAATTTTGCGGGAGGGGGGGCGCCAATCGCGGGAGGGCGGCGATGATTGCCCAACATTAGAGTGGATAAGCGGGCGGGATGTTGTCTTACCTCCTCCCGTGCCGCCTCCTCTTCCTGCTGTGTGGGAAAAATTCCTTCCTGCTGTGCGGGATTGCTGGGGCCTCAGGCCAGCTCGGGGCCCCAAGCAGTTGCTTGGTTTGCCTGTCCTGTTCCGACGCCCCTGACTATTGGAGACAGGAAGTGAGGATAAAATCTTTCTTTAACCACTTCAGCCCCGGAAGGTTTTACCCCCCACCCCCCTGTATGACCAGGCCATTTTTTGCGATATGGAACTGCGTTAGTTTAACCCTTTCATGCCTAAGCCTATTTTTGACATTTGTTGCTTGCAAGTTAAAATCCGTATTTTTTGCTAGAAAATTACTTAGAACCCCCAAACATTATATATATATTTTTAGCAGAGAGTCTAGAGAATAAAATGGCGATCATTGCAACACTGGATTTGCACAGCGGTCTTTCAAATGCAATTTTTTAGGAAAAAATACACTTTCGTGAATTAAAAAAAAACTAAACAGTAAATTTAGCCCAATTTTTTTCTGTAATGTGAAAAATTATGTTACGCCGAGTAAATAGATACCTAACATGCCATGCTTTAAAATTGCGCACTCTTGTGGAATGGCGACAAACGACAGTACCTAATAATCTCCATAGGGGGCGCTATAAAAAAATCACGGTTACCAGGTTATGTCTCTTTCACACTGAGGCGCTAAAAATAGCGCCTGCAAAGCGCCATAAAAAAGCCGCTACATTGTATCCAGTGTGAGAGCCTGAGGGCTTTCACACTGGAGCGATGCGCTTGCAGGAGGGTAAAAAAAATCCTGCAAGCTGCATCTTTGAGGCGCGATAGGAGCGGTAAAAATACCGCTCTTATAGCGCCCCTGCCCATTGAAATCAATGGGGTAGCGCCTCCAAAACACTGCAAAGAGGCGTTATTGCGGGCGTTTTTAACCCTTTTTCGGCCATTAGCAGGGGTTAAAATCACCCCGCTAGCGCCCGCAAATCGCGGCAAAAACGACAGTATAGCGCCGCTATACCTCCAGTGCATCCAGCGCTTCATTGTGATAGTAGCCTTAGAGTTACAGAGGAGGGCTTATTGCTCTCGCTCTGACGATCGCGGTGATACCTCACATGTGTGATTTGAACACCGTTTACATATGTGGGCGCGACTTACTTATGCGTTTTCTTTGCAGCGCGAGCTCGCATGGACGGGGGCGCTTTAAAAAATATTTTTTTGTTTTTTCAATTTTTTTTAATTTCTTTTTATTAATTTTTTTTGTTAATTTAAAAAAAATATATATATTTGATCACTTTTATTGCTGTCACAAGGAATTTAAACAGTATTAGGTGGTGACAGGTCCTCTTTATGGATTGATCTGGGGATCTAAAAGACCTCCAATCCCTCCTTTGCACTTCAAAGTATTCAGATTGCCAAAAACTGAGATTCTGAACACTGTAATTTATTTTTAAAAACCGGCGCCATTGGCAGCCAAGTAAAGCGGAAGTGACGTTGTGACGTTGTGACGTCGCGTCCGTGTTTTACAGAGAGAAGACTGGAAGGAAGCGGTTTCCGGCTTTGTGCCAGTCTCTCTCTAGCCGGCGAATGTGCCGGATCGCAGACCGAGTCTCCCGGTGGGACGTGAGGCCCGGTAAGAGCACTGGCAGGGAAGGGGTTAACACTAGGGGGCGATCAAAGGGTTAAGCGTGTCCCTAGGGCAGGGGGGGGGTCTCCAAACTTTCTAAACAAAGGGCCAGTTTACTGTCCTTCAGACTTTAGGAGGGCCGGATTGTGGCCAGAGGGAGTAGAAAAGGGCCCGATGTCCGTGGGAAAAAACGAATGCCCCATTGTTTGTTTCAGTAAGGGTAATTGCGCCCCATCATTGATGTCTTTGGGCCCCATTGTTTGTGTCATTGGTAAGAATTGTGCCCCATCATTGATGTCATTGGGCCCCATTGTTGGTGTCATTGAGAGGAATTGTGCCCCATCATCGATATATTGAAAAGGTTACACTAATTCAAGAGATCAAAGGCTCATCCCTAATTGGAATGTATGAAAAGAATTGGAAAGGGGGGATTTTTATGGTGACACAAATATAACAACCAATTGAATAAAAAAATATAAGAATATTTTTTTAATAGAAACATATAAAAGAAGTAAACAAAAGTTGACACTCATGTACAAACAAACATATATATATATATAAATATCACAACATGATGACAACTGCAATCAGGGCCGCCATCAGGAATTTTGGGGCCCCTTACACAGCTTTAGGCATGGGCCCCCTGGAGCAGAGGAGAACCGGAAGGGGTGCTGCCGCCGCAAATTGAGAAGCGGGGGGGGGGGCTTTGGGTGCTGACGAACAAAAGAACAAAAAAAAAGAGGGGGGTTGCCATCCGGGGCCCTGGGGACATCTGGGCCCCTTAGAAAAAATTAAAAAATTAAATAAAAAAAATAAAATAAAAAATTATAATAAAAAAAAAAAATATATATATATATATATATATATATATATATATATATATATATATATATATAAAAAGGGGGGTTGCCTGGGGACCTCTGGGCCCCTTACAAGAAAAAAAAAAAAAAAAAAGAATAAATAAAAAATTAAGAAAATTTTAAATTAAAGGGGGGGGGGCATCCGGGCCCCTGGGGACCTCCGGGCCCCTTACAGGTGTACTGCCTGTACCCCCCTGATGGCGGTCCTGACTGCAATAATGCATATAGAACTGATAAAGCTATATAAATTCCCGTGGCAATAAACTTCATCTGGGCGCTTCAAAGCAAGAATTGGGCCCCAACGTACCGGCCAATAAAAAAAAAGTTTGACAGAGACTCACAAATTTGTATCTTTGCGTTGCTCCTTAACCGCTTTAAGACCAGCCGCCGTCATTATACTGCGGCAGGTTGGCTCTCCCGGGCAAATTGCCGGAGATGAACGTCGGCCGCTTTAGGAGCAATAGGGGGTGCGACGCCAATGTCCGTGGCCAGCGGCCCGTGATGTCCACCGGCCACCCGCGATCGCTCCACAGATAACCAGAATTGGAATGTGTCAATGTAAACAGACAGATCCCCGTTTTGTCAGGGGAGTAGAGAGGAGCGTCTGTTCCTAGTGATCAGGAAAAGCGATCTCTCTCCTCCTCCAGTCAGTCCCCTCCCCCCACAGTTAGAAACACCTCCCAGGGAACACATTTTAATTGCCCCCTAGTGTTAACCCTTTCTCTGCCAGTGACATTTACACAGTAATCTGTGCATTTTTATAGCACTGATCGCTGCATAAATGTCAATGGTGCCAAAAATGTGTCAAAAGTGTCCGATGTGTCCGCCATAATGTCGCAGTCACGATAAAAATCGCTGATCGCCGCCATTACTAGTAAAAATAATTAAAAAAATAAAAATGCCATAAATCTATCCCCTATTTTGTAGACGCTATAACTTTTGCGCAAACCAATCAATATATACTTATTGCGATTTTGTTTTACCAAAAATATGTAGAAGAATACGTATCGGGCTAAACTGAGGAAGACATTTGTTTTCTTTTTTTGTTTATTTTTTTGGGATATTTATTATAGCAAAAAGTTAAAAATATATATATATATATATTTTTTTTCAAAATTGTCGTTCTGTTTTTGTTTATAGTGCAAAAAAAAAAAAAAAAACGCAGAGGTGATCAAATACCACCAAAAGAAAGCTCTATTTGTGGGAAAAAGGACGTCAATTTTGTTTGGGAGCCACGTCACACGACCGCGCAATTGTCAGTTAAAGCGACGCAGTGCCGAATCCCAAAAAGTGCTCTGGTCAGGAAGGGGGTAATAAAGGGGGTCCAACCCACTACTAGCAAGGGGGACCTAATAAAGAGGGTCCAACCCGCTACTAGCAAGGTGTACCTAATAAAGGGGGTCCTACCCAATACTAGCAAGGGGGACCTAATAAAGGGGGTCCAACCTGCTACTAGCAAGGGGGACCTAATAAAGAGGGTCCAACCCGCTACTAGCAAGGGGGACCTAATAAAGAGGGTCCAACCCGCTACTAGCAAGGTGTACCTAATAAAGGGGGTCCTACCCAATACTAGCAAGGGGGACCTAATAAAGGGGGTCCAACCCGCTACTAGGAAGGAGGACCTAATAAAGGGGGTCCAACCCGCTACTAGCAAGGGGGACCTAATAAAGGGGGTCCAACCCGCTACTAGCAAGGGGGACCTAATAAAGGAGGTCCAACCCGCTACTAGCAAGGGGGACCTAATAAAGGGGGTCCAACCCGCTACTAGCAAGGGGGACCTAATAAAGGGGGTCCAACCCGCTACTAGCAAGGGGAACCTAATAAAGGGGGTCCAACCCTGGACTAGCAAGGTGTACCTAATAAAGGGGGTCCTACCCAATACTAGCAAGGGGGACCTAATAAAGGGGGTCAAACCTGCTACTAGGAAGGAGGACCTAATAAAGGGGGTCCAACCCACTACTAGCAAGGGGGACCTAATAAAGGGGGTCCAACCCGCTACTAGCAAGGGGGACCTAATAAAGGGGGTCCAACCCGCTACTAGCAAGGTGTACCTAATAAAGGGGGTCCAACCCGCTACTAGCAAGGAGGACCTAATAAAGGGGGTCCAACCCGCTACTAGCAAGGGGGACCTAATAAAGGGGGTCCAACCAGCTACTAGCAAGGGGGACCTTATAAAGGGGGTCCGACCCGCTACTAGCAAGGGGGACCTAATAAAGGGGGTCCAACCTGCTACTAACAAGGAGGACCTTATAAAGGGGGTCCAACCAGCTACTAGCAAGGAGGACCTAATAAAGGGGGTCCAACCAGCTACTAGCAAGGGGGACCTTATAAAGGGGGTCCGACCCGCTACTAGCAAGGAGGACCTAATAAAGGGGGTCCAACCCGCTACTAACAAGGAGGACCTTATAAAGGGGGTCCAACCCGCTACTAGCAAGGGGGACCTAATAAAGGGGGTCCAACCCGCTACTAGCAAGGTGTACCTAATAAAGGGGGTCCTACCCAATACTAGCAAGGTGGACCTAATAAAGGGGGTCCAACCAGCTACTAGCAAGGAGGACCTAATAAAGGGGGTCCAACCCGCTACTAGCAAGGTGTACCTAATAAAGGGGGTCCTACCCAATACTAGCAAGGGGGACCTAATAAAGGGGGTCCAACCAGCTACTAGCAAGGAGGACCTAATAAAGGGGGTCCAACCCGCTACTAGCAAGGGGGACCTAATAAAGGGGGTCCAACCTGCTACTAGCAAGGGGGACCTTATAAAGGGGGTCCGACCCGCTACTAGCAAGGGGGACCTAATAAAGGGGGTCCAACCCGCTACTAGCAAGGGGGACCTAATAAAGGGGGTCCAACCTGCTACTAACAAGGAGGACCTTATAAAGGGGGTCCAACCCGCTACTAGCAAGGAGGACCTAATAAAGGGGGTCCAACCCGGTACCAGCAAGGGGGACCTAATAAAGGGGGTCCAACCCGCTACTAGCAAGGAGGACCTAATAAAGGGGGTCCAATCCGCTACTAGCAAGGGGGACCTAATAAAGGGGGTCCAACCCGCTACTAGCAAGGTAGACCTAATAAAGGGGGTCCAACCCACTACTAGCAAGGGGGACCTAATAAAGGGGGTCCAACCCGCTACTAGCAAGGGGGACCTAATAAAGGGGGTCCAACCCACTGCTAGCAAGGGGGGCTTAATGAAGGGGGTACAACCCACTACTAGCAAGGGGGGTCTAATAAAGGGGGTCCTACCCAATACTAGCAAGGTAGACCTAATAAAGGGGGTCCAACCCGCTACTAGCAAGGGGGACCTAATAAAGGGGGTCCAACCCACTGCTAGCAAGGGGGGCTTAATGAAGGGGGTCCAACCCACTACTAGCAAGGGGGGTCTAATAAAGGGGGTCCTACCCAATACTAGCAAGGGGGACCTAATAAAGGGGGTCCAACCTGCTACTAACAAGGAGGACCTTATAAAGGGGGTCCAACCCGCTACTAGCAAGGAGGACCTAATAAAGGGGGTCCAACCCGGTACCAGCAAGGGGGACCTAATAAAGGGGGTCCAACCCGCTACTAGCAAGGAGGACCTAATAAAGGGGGTCCAATCCGCTACTAGCAAGGGGGACCTAATAAAGGGGGTCCAACCCGCTACTAGCAAGGTAGACCTAATAAAGGGGGTCCAACCCACTACTAGCAAGGGGGACCTAATAAAGGGGGTCCAACCCGCTACTAGCAAGGGGGACCTAATAAAGGGGGTCCAACCCACTGCTAGCAAGGGGGGCTTAATGAAGGGGGTCCAACCCACTACTAGCAAGGGGGGTCTAATAAAGGGGGTCCTACCCAATACTAGCAAGGTAGACCTAATAAAGGGGGTCCAACCCGCTACTAGCAAGGGGGACCTAATAAAGGGGGTCCAACCCACTGCTAGCAAGGGGGGCTTAATGAAGGGGGTCCAACCCACTACTAGCAAGGGGGGTCTAATAAAGGGGGTCCTACCCAATACTAGCAAGGGGGACCTAATAAAGGGGGTCCAACCTGCTACTAACAAGGAGGACCTTATAAAGGGGGTCCAACCCGCTACTAGCAAGGAGGACCTAATAAAGGGGGTCCAACCCGGTACCAGCAAGGGGGACCTAATAAAGGGGGTCCAACCCGCTACTAGCAAGGAGGACCTAATAAAGGGGGTCCAATCCGGTACTAGCAAGGGGGACCTAATAAAGGGGGTCCAACCCGCTACTAGCAAGGTAGACCTAATAAAGGGGGTCCAACCCACTACTAGCAAGGGGGACCTAATAAAGGGGGTCCAACCCGCTACTAGCAAGGGGGACCTAATAAAGGGGGTCCAACCCACTGCTAGCAAGGGGGGCTTAATGAAGGGGGTCCAACCCACTACTAGCAAGGGGGGTCTAATAAAGGGGGTCCTACCCAATACTAGCAAGGGGGACCTAATAAAGGGGGTCCAACCCGCTACTAGCAAGGAGGACCCAATAAAGGGGGTCCAACCCGCTACTAGCAAGGAGGACCTAATAAAGTGGCCGGTGAGTATATATATATATATATCACATACATAAAAAAACTACAAAAACTTTTTTTTTCCTTTCCTTACTCTGTAGTTTCTCCCGGCAGAGCTCTTTAAATCCTATTAATGATGTTCCAGTTTCTGCAGCAAATTAGCTGATCTCATAAATGGGACACGACCTGCTAGAGCCTCACCGGAGTCACTGGAGGGGACGCTCTGTCTCCATGCCCCTCCCCCCACCAATCACAAATGGTGTCTGTTGTCCTTTATTCCTCCCAGCACATGTGATGGTTTTCCTGGTGATCTCCACAATCACACCCGTGCGCTTTTTTTGTGCATTTTTTTTGTTTTGCAGAAACGCAGTACAGTCCATTTAACATGGTTTCCCGAAGGTAAACATTCACATCTATGCGATTTCTTTATTCAGCTGGTGCGTTTTTTGGCATTTTGCGTGTCATAGACTTCCATGGAGTTGCACCAGAAAGGCAAGTTTTTGATGCGTTTTTTAACTACTTGCCGACCAGCCCCTATCGTTATATGGTGGCTGGTTGGCTCTCCTGCGCGAATCGTGTAGCTGTACGGCGGCCGCTTTAAGGGGAATAGGGGGCGCGCACCCCGTGATGCCGAAGTATAGGGGGGTGACGTCGAAGCCGATGCGCGTAGCCATGATGTCCGCCGGCGACACGCTATCGCTCCTTAGAGAGCCAGAACGGGGATCTGTCAAAGTAAAAAAAGCAGATCCCTGTTCTGAGCGGGGAGGAGAGAGAGATCTGCTGTTCCTAGTGATCAGGAACAGCGATCTCTCTCCTCCTCCAGTCAGTCCCCTCCCCCCCACAGTTAGAATCACTCCCTAGGGAACACATTTAACCCCTTGATCGCCCCCTAGTGTTGTTAACCTCTTCCCTGCCAGTGACATTTATATATTAATCAGTGACAATTTTTAGCTATGGTCCCTGGTCCCAAAATAAGTGTCAAAAGTGTCCAATGTTTCCGCCGCAATGTCGCAGTCCCACTAAAAATGGCTCATTCCCGCCATTACTAGTAAAAAAAATTATAATAAAAATGCCATAGATCCATCCCCTATTTTTTAGACGCTATAACTTTTGCGCAAACCAATCAATATACGCTTATTGCGATTTATTTTAACAAAAAAACTCCTTCACTTCTTAAAGTGGTTGTAAACCCACTTTAAAAAAAAAAAAAAACACCACCTACAAGACAAATGCATAATGAGCTAGTATGCATAGCATACTAGCTCATTATGTAATACTCACCTCAGATCGAAGCCCCCGCAGCCGCCCTCGCTCACCGCTCTCCCCAAGGTTACTTCCGGGTATCGCGGCTCGGGCGCTGTGATTGGCCTGTGCGCGGGAGCCGCCAGTCACGGCACGGCCTCCTTTGGGAACGGCACGATCGCCGTTGGCTACGTAGAAATGGGCGCCTGTCATTATTGTAAATATCTCGAGCACCTAAAGGTAAGCCTTAATCTAGGCTCACCTGTAGGTTAAAGTGGTTGTCAAGGGTTTACAACTAATGCACTAATATGCAGCACTGATGGGCACTAATATGCAGCACTGATGGGCACTAATATGCAGCACTGATTGGCACTGATGAGGCAGCACTGATGAGCACTGATGGGCACTGATAGGTGGCACTGATGAGGCGGTGCTGATGGGCACTGATATGTGGCACTGATAGGCAGCACTGATGGGCACTGATAGGCGGCACTGATGGGCACTGATAGGCGGCACTGATGGGCACTGATTGGGAGCACTGATGAGGCTGCACTGATGGGTGGCACTGATGGTCACTAATAGGTGGCACTGATAGGCGGCACTGGTGGGCACTGATGGGTGGCACTGACTGATGGCTGACACTGATAGGTGGCACTGATAGTCACTAATAGGCGGCACTGATAGGCGGCACTGGTGGGCACTGATAGGTGGCACTGACTGATGGCTGGCACTGGTAGGTGGCACTGACTGATGGGCACTGATGGTTGGCATTGACTAATGGCTGACACTGATAGGCGGCACTGACTGATGGCTGACACTGATAAGTGGCACTGACTGATGGCTGACACTGATAGACGGCACTTATGAGCACTGAAATGCAGCACTGATTTGCATTTACTGGCCTGGCATAATAAATTAAATGAATGATGAGAGGAAAGAAAGGATTTTGCCATGCTGTATGCTGCGACGCTCATCTTGGTACACCCTGCACTCGGCCGCAGTAAGCAGCAGCGGACATCTTGCTACACCCAGCCTGAACTATATGGTCCGCTGCTGGCTTACTGCAGCCGAGTGCAAGGTGTACCAAGATGGGCATCGGGATGTTCAACCTCTGACGGAGACACAGAACTTCACTTCCGTTACAGAATGTGACGGCCCCGATCACCGATTCTGATGAAACATGCGGCTGCGCCCCGCACCCCGGCCAGCTTACCTTCCGCTGCTGCCGGCCTGTTGAGGACTCTCCGCTCCGCACTCTCTGCCCACTGACTTCCGGTTGCGAGCAATGCCTCCTCTTCATTCCCAGGTATCGGATCAGGCATCGGGAGCATTTGTGTGAGTACAAGTACTCGGGCAAATGCTCGGTGTCGGCACACATACTGATACTAGTATCGGTATCGGTGCAACCCTACTTTATAGTGACACCCGCTGTGGTTGGCAGAGGGCAGTGTAAACCGCCTGCGAGTGGCATGCCGTGGGGGAAGCCGCACAGGAATCGCGCTGGTTCCCGCATCGCATATGTGTGAACCCAGCCTAAGGCCCCTTTCACACTTCCGCAACTTGAAAGTCACGCTATTTTGCGGTCGCGATTTCAGGGAATGCCTGTGTAAGGCCCTGAAATGTCAGGACAATACAAATACCCCCCAAATGACCCCTTTTTGGAAAGTAGACAGTCCAAGGTATTTAGTAGGAGGCACTGTGAGTGTTTTGAAGTTGTAATCTTTTGTCACAATTAATTGGAAAATTAAAAAAATAAAAATAAATCACGATTTTATTCTCTTACATACTATCACCAGTGCAGTGTTATCATATAACTGGTGTGACAGAAAAGCCCGGAGCAAAAAGACAGAATGCCATAGGCGGAGGGCTGGGCATGACTGAGTGAACAGAGTATGTAATAAGAGAAGATTAACTACTGGCTAAGGGAAATATAGAGGGGAGGGGTGAAGGCTAGATAAAAGGAAGACCCCGCCCCTCTGGGTTAACACAGCACGGGGGAAAGTTTCTGGACAGCATCATGTCCTCCATTGACAAGCTGCTGGCCCAACTGCGGGCAGAGGCTGTGACCCGGGGCGAAGATTGGCTACAGGAGACCCTGGGGCCGATGCTTTTATGTCCGGCCGGGTCACAAGGTACAGCGGGGAGAGAGGCTGGGCGAGCTTGGAGGTCTAGACCCCCGGAGCACTACTCACCGGGCCCCTCCCCGAGAGCTCAGCGGCAGATTGGGAGTCCCCCTAGGACCCCTTCGGGCCCCCCGGCTAAGCGCGCCGCATTGCCCAAGGCGGGGGGTACCGGAAGGAATCCCCCTCAAGTGCGGAGCTCGGCGGGGGCCGCACCGGGAGTTCCGGTGTGGCCGATAGGCCCGCGCGGCGCGTGGAGTCGGAACAGGCGGGCCTGGCCCCCCGGGCGTCTCCGGCGGGTTTGGGGCCCCTGCGAGGGTCATCGGTGGCCGCGGTGTCCGAGCATCCCCCCCCCTCGGCCGGACATCGGGTGCAGGAGGCTGCGGGAGGTGGTGTGCCAGTGAGCGATGACGGCGGTGCGGGTGAGCAGAGACAGCGTGGAGGCAAGGCGGTTAAGAAATCGGCGGGCGGGTCAGGTGCGCGGAGGTGGGACCAATCGGGTCCTGACCCCTCGGCTTCCAGGGACAAGTCACCTGGTGAGCTATCGTCCGGTGGTGAGGCTGGCTGGTGTGCTGTCAGAGGGTGAAGTGTGCAGCTCGGATGAGGATCGGAGACCCAGACGGTCGGAGGCAGCGGTGGATTCGAGTGGATCGGCTGGTGTGAGTTCTTCCAGGCAGCCCGGTAAGTCCCTTTCAATTGTTTATGCTGGGGGCCATGAGGGGAATGGTGTCCAGGTGGGTATGTCGGCTGCGGGTGTGGGTTTTGCAGTGCAAGTTCGGGGTCAAGATGATGGGCAGGCAGGGGGGGGGGTGCGTTCCTGGATGGGGGAGGTGCACGGCCGGACGGTCTGCAGGGGTTTCTTGCAGGCATCAAATCCTTAGTCAGCCAATTTGAGAAGGGGGATGGCGGGCGAGTCAGTCCGGCGGCGGCGTGGGTCCCGCCAACAGGGACGGCTGGGCCCGCTGCCGTGGTGGGGTCACCGGTTACACCTGCGGGGAATATTGGGGTGGGGGATGCTGTAGGGTTGGGTTCTGCAGCTGTGGCCACAAAAGAGGGTGGTGCGGTGGAACTGGCTACAAGGCATTGTCATTATGTTGGACGATGCTGCTAAATGTGAGATGTATTTGTGTTATGAGGCATTGCTGGGATCTCACCTGAAACCCGAAGTGAAAGAAAAGATATGGAAGGGTGAGTATGTGGAGATATTCTCACTTCTGCCATTAGAGAAGTTTCATCTGGACAGGGTAAAACCAGATGATTCAAAGAAAGAGGATGAGGAGAAGAGGAGATATAGGCTGATCCCACGGACGTTTACAAACTGGTTGCAAGCGTTCTCCATCATGGCTAGTGTTATAGGGCAGAAGAACCCGGAACATTGTTCGGCACTATTTGGTTATCAGGACTCTATAGGGGAAGCATACAGAGTGTACGGGGGCACGGTGTGGCTCAGATATGATGAACGATTCAGGCAGAGGACAGCGGTGAGGCCTGGTCTGCGGTGGGATAATAAGGACATAAGCTTATGGATGCGGTTGATGACGGCGCCGAGGGCTTCTAGTCAGTTTTTTCAGGGGGGGGGGGCCGGTGGAACCTCTTCCCCTGGACAATCGGCCGGGAAACAAAAGGGGGTGTGCTGGCAGTATAATGAGGGCTCCTGCAAGTTTGGGGGGTCCTGTCGTTTCAAGCATGAGTGCTCCGGTTGCGGAGGCTCCCATACACAGGCTAGATGCTTTAAGCGAGGTAAGGGGCGGGCCGGGGGCTCTGGGCAGAAAAGGGAGGACTCCGGTGATGGTGGAAAGGATGCGGCTGTTTCTCGGTAGGTATCCAGACAAGGGGGCGGCAAGGTGGTTGGAGCAAGGGTTTTCATTGGGGTTTCGCATTCCATGTTCTTTGCAGGTTATTCCCCCGATCGCACGCAATCTGCGATCGGCCTTGCAGCAACCTGCGGTGGTCGCGGAAAAGCTGCGCAAGGAGGTTGCTTTGGGCCGGATGGGGGGTCCTTTTTGGTCCCCTCCCCTGGAGAACTTGGTGGTCTCCCCGCTCGGGGTCGTACCTAAGAAGGAGCCCAACAAGTTTCGCCTCATTCACCACCTGTCTTTCCCGAAGGGCAGGTCAGTCAATGACGCTATTGATCCGGAAGCATGTACGGTCAGTTACACTTCCTTTGATGCTGCGGTGGGGTGGGTTCGCCGGTATGGCCAGGGGGGCGCTGACGGCAAAAACAGACATAGAGGCGGCGTTTAGATTGTTGCCTGTTCACCCGGATAGTTTTCACCTCCTGGGTTGTAAGTGGGACAATGTGAGTTCTATGTGGATAAGTGCTTGCCTATGGGATGCTCCATATCGTGCGCATTGTTCGAACAGTTCAGTTCGTTCGTGGAATGGGTGGTCAGGGATGTGTCGGGGGTGAATTCAATCATTCACTACTTGGACGATTTCCTTTGCGTGGGTCCGGCCTCATCTAGAATCTGCGCTGTGCTCCTGGCCACATTGGAGCACGTTGCAGAGCGGTTTGGGATACCGTTAGCACCTGACAAAACGGAGGGACCTCGCACGGTTATCACGTTTTTGGGTATTGTCCTGGATTCGGTGGCCATGGAGTGCCGCCTACCATTGGACAAATTGGAGTCACTCAAGACTGAGCTGAAGGTCATGATGGGGGTAAGGAAAGTGCAGCTTAGGGTTTTGCAGTCGCTACTGGGAAAGCTCAATTTTGCGTGCCGCATTCTGCCAATGAGCAGGGTGTTTTGCAGACGGCTGTTGGCTAGCACGGCTGGGGTACGGTCCCCCACGCACTTTGTGAGTTTGGGCAGAGAACACAAGGCGGACTTGCGGGTTTGGCATTCATTCTTAGAGTCTTTCAATGGGAGAGCGTTATGGATGTCGGGCCCTATTAGCAATTTTGATTTAGAACTGTACACAGATGCGGCTGGGGGGGGCAGGTTTTGGGGCTTACTTTCAGGGCAGGTGGAGTGCGGGCCCATGGCCGCAGTCCTGGATAGACGCTGGTTTCACCAAGAATTTGGTTCTGTTGGAACTTTTCCCGGTGGTGCTGGCGGTGGAGTTGTGGGGGGCGTGTTTCAGGGATCTGAAAGTGCGTTTTCATGGGGACAACCTGGGGGTAGTACAAGTCATCAACAAAGTGTCGGCATCTTCCCCCCCGGTGGTGCGTCTTCTGCGCCATCTGGTGTTGAGATGTTTGCAGCTCAATGTGTTTGTGTATGCGGTGCACCTTCCGGGGGTGGACAATGTCATAGCTGATGCGCTGTCTCGCTTTCAGTAGGACAGGTTCCGGGAGTTTGCACCGGAGGCGGAGCAACGGGGGGTCCCTTGTCCAGGCTGGCTGTGGAAGATTCCGTTGGAATAGTGTCAGGTTGGATCAAAAAATCGGTGAGTACGGGCACATGGGGGGCGTATGAGAAGGTGTGGTTGGAATGGAAGGGGATGGTTCGGGAAGCAGGAGCGGATCCTGTGGGTCCCAATGTCAGGTTATTGGTGCTGTATTTCCTGGCTAGAAACATGGAGGCCCGCATGTCCAGGTCCAGTTTGGGTAAGAAGATGGCAGGCTTGGCCTTTTTGTTCAAATGGCAAGGTTGCCCTGATTTTACAAAAGATTTTTGGGTGCGGCAGGCACTAGAGCTGCACGATTAATCGTATGAGAATCGCGATCTCGATTCACCCCCCCCCGCGATCTCGATCCTGGATTACCGCGATTTTTTGTATTTTTAGAAAAGACGTCGGAACCAGGGTGGAACGCACGCAAATGGCGCCGATACAGGAACTGACGTCGGGCGCACTGACGTCAGGCAGAGCAGAGAGAGCGTGATGCGTGATGCGCCGCGGTGATGCCTGGGCATGGGCGGCACCACGTTTTGTCGGAGAGAGCCGGGAAACACTGCAGTGACTACGCACTTGTGTTCCATCCACAGAAGCAGGACCGAGGCTCCGACCGACCTGGCTGGCAGTGGCTGGTTCTGGCCCGATCCTTTTAGGGAAGAAAATCCTGAAGCCAGGTAAACCTGAATGGTTTGTGGTGTGATGAGTAACAGCATGGCAGTTAGATGGTGAAATATTTGACATTTGGTGCTTTCATTCCAGGAGCTTCCAGGAGCTGAAACATGAAAACATTGTCACCTTAGCGCCTTATATGATTTTCCAGGTAAATGATAAAACCCATCTATTTTTAGTATCAATAATAAAACGATGTATTGTGTTCATATGATCTGGCAATGAATGAATGTGTCCTGTATTATTCCATGTCACCATGTGCAGTGCATCAAGTAAAACTCAACAAAAAATATAATATATATATATATATATTTGTTGTTTTCTTGTTGAGTTTAACTATAGATTTTTATTTTTTTAAGAGGAGGAGGGTGATCGGGGTGGGAGCTTTCTACTGGGAGATACATGTGGCAGAAGATTGATGTCTGTGGAACTACAAGTCTCAGCAAATACTACAGGGGCCAGACAGGGCAATGCTGGATAAGTCAGATCTTCTCCTCTGTTGCTTTGATCACCATTAGGAGACCAGCGTTGGGCAGCCAGCCAGGCATTTCTAGTCTGTGGAACTACAAGTCCCAGCATGGTTTATCCAGCAATGCCCTGTCTGGCCTCTGCAGAAGTCAGAGATCTGCTCCTCTATGGCTCTTATTCTTCCTCCCATACAATACATTCCCATTTAGTTTTATAACACTTGCCTTCTCCATTAGGAGACCACAGTGTTGGACAGGCATTTCTAGTCATTGGAACTAAAAGTCCCAGCATGGCATTGCTGGATAAAGTCAGAGATTTGCTCATCTATGGCTTTTATTCTATCGGGGCTTGACGAAAATGGAGCCTGGTGCCTGGACTGTTCCGCTGTTGTCGGCCTCGGTGAATAGCCTGAAGGGAAGCAACATTGCCAAGCAAAAAAAACAAAAAAAAACACACTGTTTGATTCATTGCCTTTTAAATGTCAGTGCATTAGCTGCAAGTGTTTTAAACTAAAGGCGGATGACAGACTGTGCGCTCTCGTTTTGTTTTCTCTATAGGTACACACATGTCCAGTCAACCACACCCAGTTGAATATTAAGAGAACAAGAGCTGCAGCAGCACCTGGAGAATATACACACAGTCACACAGGACTCTTTAGCCCAGCTGGGCTCGTTGTTCTTGTTGGATTTCCTAATTGAAGTTCAACTTCAGACAATATTTTCAAGGACACAGATGTATGTATGTACTTATGTTAGTTAACTGCATCAGAACAGCAGAAGTGTACCGTCGAGAAGTTAAAAACAAACTAAACCAATATTCTACATGAGTGAGGCAGAGGCCAGTGCAGACTCTGCAGAGGCCGGCGCAGAGGCCGGCGCAGAGGTAGAGCAATGCGCAAGTGAGTCTGATAAAAACCAAGATGTTTTTGTTCCAAAAAGAGGAGCTTATTCCGAAGTGTGGGCTCATTTCGGATTCAAAGCAGATGATGACACTCAGCAAACCATCTACTGCAAGCAATGTTTAGCCGTTGTTTGTGCACCAAAGGGCAACACCACCAATCTGTTTAATCACCTGAAACGTAATCACATACAACAATATGAGATGTTACGGAAAAACAAAACCGCCGCCGCTCAATCACAAAGTACCTGCAGCCAGACAAAACAAATGTCAATTAAAGGAACATTATATAATGCAACACCGTACTCAACAACCTCTGTCAGGCGCAAAGAAATAACACAAGCAATCACATTTCACCTGGCTAAAGACATGGCTCCCGTGACCACTGTTGAAAAAGAGGGGTTTAAAAAACTAATTCAAACCCTTGATAAGCGCTTTCAAGTGCCCTCTCGTACTTATTTTTCCCATGTTGCAATCCCTGCTCTGTACACCAAATGTCGTGAAACAGTTGCAACAGAATTGCGAGATGTACTTAATTTTGCAGCAACTTCAGATTTATGGTCCAGCAGAGCAATGGAACCGTACATGAGCTTAACAATCCATTTCATCAATGACGATTTTGAGATGAAAAGTCGGTGCCTACAAACTGGGTTTTTCCCTGAGGACCACACTGGCGAAGCTTTGGCGCAGGGATTAAAGGATGCTCTCATAAACTGGAAATTGGAGGAGAAAAATCTTGTGTGCATCACTACAGACAACGGAAGCAACATTGTAAAGGCCATATCCATAAATCACTGGACTCGACTGCAGTGTTTTGGCCATAGGCTTCATCTCGCAATAGAGAATGCAATGAAGGACCCAAGAATTGAGCGTGCTATGGGTTTGTGCAAAAAGCTTGTCGGGTGTTTTAGCTACAGTTGGAGGAGGAAGAGGGAGCTTTCTGAGGCACAAAAACAACTAGGTTTACCAGACCACAAGCTCAAGACAGAGTGCCCAACAAGGTGGGGATCTAGGCAGGCTATGGTGAGGAGGATACTTGAACAGCAAGCTGCCATCACCCATGTCCTCTCTTCTGACCGCAAGGCTAGGCACCTCTTGCCAACATGGCAAGACCTAGAGGTCCTGGAGGCTGTGGACAAGACTCTCACCCCACTGGCAGACTTCACAGATGCTCTTTCAGGAGAGCAGTATGTCAGTGTCTCTTCTGTGAAACCTGCTCTACAACTATTTCAGTCTTCTGTTTTGGCTGTTAAGGAAGATGACTCTGATCTCATTTGCACAATGAAATCAAAGATCATCGGGTATCTGGAGGAAAAATATCAGGACCAAAAAACACAAGACCTTCTCGACATAGCCACAACCCTCGATCCCAGGTTTAAGATGACTTACGTTAATGAAGATAACAAAACTGTTGTCCAGAACAGACTAAAAGAGGAGATGTCAAAGCTAACAGTTAAGGAAAGCCCCACTACAACAACTACTAATAGTGGCACTGGTCCTTCAAAGAAGGCTCGAAAGAGCTTGGGTAGCTTTTTCAAAGCAGCACAAAGTGAAGGGGCACCAGATCCAGCCTCAGGCTCACAGCAACAACAATCCGAAAGCTTGTCCTTGGAGCTACACTCTTATCTGTTCTTAGGCAACACTGACAGTGAAGATGATCCGTTAGTGTGGTGGAAGGTTCACAAGGAGCATTATCCGAGATTGTCTGCACTGGCCAGAAAATACCTCTGCATTCCTGCAACCAGTTCCCCTTCTGAAAGGGTTTTTAGCACAGGGGGCAACATTGTCACTTGTCGCCGTTCTGCACTGAAGCCACAAAATGTGGATAGGCTTGTGTTTCTAGCTAAAAATCTTTAAATTGGTGTTTATCTTTATCTGACATGATACCTACCTCAATGTTTTTTGAATGTAATTGTTTTTCATTACATTGGCTTCAATCAAACTAATTTTAAAGAAATGACAGAGTATTATGGCTTATTTTAGAACAAAGGACTGTTCCCCAATCCCCCTTGGATGGGACTTTTAAGGCCACAAACACTGAAGTGCGTTAGAAATTAATTTATTTTTACATAAAAAGATAGTTTACCCAACAACAATGATCAATGGTTATTGGTTAAAGGCATAAACCACTAGATGTGGTGGTGGTAGTTTACATGTGTCACGTCACGTGACAAACAAAGCTACACAAATTATGCTTTTTAACCATTGATCATTGTATATGTGTGATCTATCTTTTCTTTATGTAAAAATAATTCAATTTTTTAACGCACTTCAGTGTTTGTGGCCTTAAAAGTCCCATCCAAGGGGGAAGGAACAGTCCTTTGTTCTATACAATGAGAATCCAGGGATGTGCCCAGTTAGTACATTCACCTTGGGTAGCTTTTTCAAAGCAGCACTTAGGCAACACTGACACTGAAGATGATCCATTACCTGAATGTTTTTTTGAATGTAATTGTTTTTCATTACATTGTCATTTCTTTAAAATTTGTTTGATTGAAGCCAGAATATTATGGCTTATTTTAGAACATAGGACTGTTCCCGAATCCCCCTTGGATGGGACTTTTAAGGCCACAAACACTGAAGTGCGTTACAAAAATAATTTATTTTTAACTAAAAAGATAGATCGCACAACAACAATGATCAATGGTTATTGGTTAAAAGCATAAACCAGATGTGGTTTACATGTGTCACGTCACGTGACAAACAAAGCTAAACAAATTATGCTTTTTAACTATTGATCACTGTATATGTGTGATCTATCTTTATGTAATAATAAATTAATTTTGTAACGCACTTCAGTGTTTCTGGCCTTAAAAGTCCCATCAAAGGGGGAAGGAACAGTCCTTTGTTCTATACAATCCAGGGATGTGGCCACTACATTCACATTCATGTCTTATCCAGTGTCATGGTGATGATCTCCCTTTTCTATATGGCTTATTTTATTGCCGTTTGGTTTGATAACCTAATGTTCAGAGGTTGTAAATTTTTCAAATAAATTATTTTTGGAGAATCGTGAGAGAATCGTGATCTTCATTCTAAGCAAAAGAATCGTGATTCTCATTTTTCCCAGAATCGTGCAGCTCTAGCAGGCACTCAAGGGATATGGGCGGGGGGGGGGGGGGGGCAGAAGTCGGATGGCAGGCGACCGGTATCGTTTGCTCTATTGGTCAAGATCATGGGGCAGTTACAGGGCTTATGTTCATTCCCATACGAAGTTTTGTTGTTCACGGTGGCATTCTCACTGGCGTTCTTTGGAGCATTCCGGATAGGTGAGTTGGTCAGCCCGTCAAAAGCAGTGCACGGGGGGTTGCTTGATAGCGAGGTGGGCTGGACGGAGCAAGGGGTGTCCCTGGTGCTGAAGAGGTCTAAGACGGACCAGATGGGCAGAGGTAAGTTGGTCCAGGTTTTTCTGGTCCCAGGTTCACCATTGTGCCCGGTAAGGGCAGTAAAAGGGTACTTGGAGGTGCGACCGTCGGGGGTGGGTTCCTTTTTGGTACACGAGGACGGAATCCCACTTTCAAGGTATCAGTTCATTGCGGTGTTCCGGAGGTCCCTTAGGGCTTTGGGACTCAAGGACAAAGAATTTTCATCGCACTCTTTTAGGATCGGGGCAGCTACGGAGGCGGCCAGATGTGGGATGGATGAGGAGGCGGTTAAGAGGATAGGCCGCTGGGAATCCAGGAGGTTCCGGTTATACATACGCCCGCAGTTATTGGTGGGACTGGAATAATGTGGGGGTACATGTCATAGGGCGTTGTTCATGTTTTGGTTTGGGTTTCTGTTCGGATTGCTGGGAATATGTAAGGGTGATGGGAGATTCTCATGGGAATTGTCTTCTTGCAATTACAGGTCGAATGCAGGCGTTGGTCTGGATACTGGGCCATTTGTTTGTATTCTGGGGGGCTAAGAGAGCCGATGTTCGTCATGAGGGTCGGCAGCTGGGGTTCCCAAGACCGGAGGCGTGTGTCCGCTGGCTGGGAGTTCCAGGAATGTTGTGGAGTAGGATGGTTCCGGAGGTGCACCGTTTTGCGCGTTTGGACAGGCCACCTGACGTTCTGGTACTGCACGTAGGTGGCAACGACTTGGGTTTCAGGTCCATGCTAGAAGTGACTCGGGATATGAAGTCTGATTTCCTGAGGCTAAGGATGTCGTTCCCGGACATGATTATTGTCTGGTCAGACATGGTGGCACAGGTAGAGTGGAGGGGGGCTAGGTCCGTGGCTGGAATCAACAGGACCCGGAGGAAAATTAACCGAGACATGGGCAAGTTTGTGGTACGGAATGGTGGGTTGGTGGTCCGACATTTCGAATTGGAGGTGGATACATGGCGGTATCTACGGAGGGATGGGGTTCATCTGAACGATGGGGGGACTGATTTATGGTCTTTGGGTTTGCAGGATGGGATCCAACGAGCCCTTAGGGTTTGGAGGGGCACCAAAGGGTAAAGGTGTTTTCCCATGGGTGCTGTGGCGGGTGTTTGGTCTTTGCGGGAGAAGGAAGTACCTCGAATAAGCAAGTGGTCAGGAACCATCGGTGGTATGGGTTCTGAGAATGGTTTCCAGCTAACAGGAGTTTAGCTGGATGATTTGGATAATGGGGGCACTGCGGTCAGTGGTCGTCTCTGAGTAGCTGATCGGCTTGAGGCCTAGGACCATTGGTAAGGTACCGCAGTGTCATGGGATAATAAGAATTTAATATGATGAGGAATATCGGGTTAATATGATTATGGCGAATTTGAGGTTCCTGCAAAGACCAACACTAGGGGGCAATATTTCTGTTATGTTTTCTGGGTTTATGTGTTTTGATGGTTTAAAGTTTTGATAACTGATGGAACAGTTATAAAATAAAGGAGGCTGCTATGGCCATGTTTTACTCCAAAACAGCAATGTGTGGTCTCTTTGATTAAGATAAGTAAGGTATGGGGTATAATATGGTGGGCAGTAATGGAATACATCGGTTTTACAATAGTCATGTGACCAGGGACACTGACTGGAGACAGTATGTAAAAAATAAAAATAAATTATTTTATTTTTTCTTCTTTTTTTTTTTTATTATTTTTTTTTCTAAACACAGTGTGACCACCAGGGATTTCTTTAATATTGATTGGACCCTGGGTGGGCAAACATTTTTCTTGGACCCTCTTTTGCAGGCAGTGCGAGCTCAAGGGGAAGCTGCCTTGGGCCCCACAACAATGACTGGGCCCGGGGCAACTGTCTCTTTTGCCCTGTGTTAAAGATGGCCCTGGTGACCACAGCAATATAATGTTACCATAGTAACACTGTACTACTCTGAGGAAATGATCAGGATTTATTTTTTTCCTAACACATTATGATTGCTTATACCAGTGAATTTCATTGGCATAAGCAACCATTTTTACTGAATGAAACTGGTTCATTTAGGGTCTTTTGTTGTGATTAGCTGTGATTGGCCAAAGCCAATCACATGGTACAGATAAGCTATGATTGGCCCTGTCTGCACCATGTGATTGCTGTGACCAATTACAGCTAGCAATACAATTGTACACAATGGATGGCGTGAAAGGAAGCCATCCATGGTTTACAATGGTCATGTGATCTGCTGTGATTGGTCACAGTGATCACATGGTACCGACAGTGGACTGGTAGAGTGATCAGTCATCGGCTGTGTCCGATGAAAAGCTGCACGAAAGGCGCGTTCCTCCTGCCACGGGCCGCCATCAGGAATTTTGGGGCCCCTTACACAGCTTCGGCCATTGGCCCCCTGGAGCAGAGAACCGAGGGGGTGCTGCCGCCGCAAATTGAGGGGCGGGGGGGGGGGTGCCACGAATTGGGAAGCGGGGGGTGCTGTCACCGCAAATTCAGCTGGGGGGGGGCTTTGGGTGCTGATGAAAAACAAAAAAAAAGGGGGGGTTGTCATCCGGGGCCCTGGGGACCTCTGGGCCCCTTAAAAAAAAGGGGGTTGCCACCTGGGGCCCTGGGGACCTCTGGGCCCCTAACAAAAAAAAGGGGGGGTTGTCATCCGGGGCCATGGGGACCTCTGGGCCCCTGACAAAAAAAAGGGGGGTTGCTATCCGGGGCCATGGGGACCTCCGAGCCCCTTACAAAAAAAGGGGGGTTGCCATTCGGGCCCCTGGGGACCTCCGGGCCCCTTACAGGTGTACTGCCTGTACCCCCCTGATGGCGGCCCTTCTCCTGCCTATAGTCTGGGCGGGAAGGTGTTAAAGAATAATTGAAGGCAAACTTTTTTTTTTTTAATTCAGGATGATGTGGAGAGGGATGTCCATGTGTAGAGGGAATGTGAATGGCAGTGATGTTATAATTATCAGCTGCTGTACTTGCAGGGCTCTAATGAGGAAAGTGGTAGGCTCTGCATCCCTTTAGATGTGATTTTCCTTTGGGAATATCTCACTAAAAATGACATTATTGTTGCTGGAGATGCCCAAAATCTGACTCATATCTTAGTGCAGACTTCTGGGAAAATCAGTGAGCCAATCACACAAGCAGGAAATTACATTTCTGGGGGGGGGGGGGGGGGGGGCTCTGTATACCATCTGTGTGCAGAGCGCCTCCAGGTGGCCACATTGCATTTTACAGAAAATGACAGCGGCTGCAGATTGGAAATCAAAGGTCATTTTTAATAACATTCAATCACAGAAAAATATAATGTTTTTTTTACAGGTCTACAGTCAGCTTGAGGCGGTATTAAACCCAAAACCAAAAATGTCACATATTGCAGCTTATCAATCATTAGATGTGGCGGCTGCATTTGTTTTCATTTTTTTTAGGCTTTTTTCCCCCCTCTGTTTTCACCTGGTGATCTGGCCAGTAACACACCTCCTGTATTAGAGCGCTCCCCACTCTGGATGAAGGAGCACAGGAGTTGTTTAGAGGCCACTGGACAAACCCCACCACTCCTACTAGGGAGGAGAAGTATTGTTTGCTCGGGACACAGTGCAGGCTCCTAGAACTGGGATTGGAGGAATTTTATCTGGGCGCTCCAACGTCAGATTTGGGCCCCAACATGCCGGTCAGTAAGGAAAATGTTTGACAGAGGCTGACAAATTATTGTCTTTGCCCCTTTAGGTGTTATTACACCCAAAACCAAGAGTATCATGTATTGCAGCTTACCAATCAGAGGTGGTGGCTGCATACCTTTTCTTTTTTTTAAGCTTTTCCCCCTCTGTTTGCACCTGGTGATCTGGCCAGTCACACATCTCCTGAATTAGAGCCCCCCCCCCCCCCCACACACACACAGATTGGATGAAAGAGATCAGGAAAACCCTTTGGACAGCAGCATTGTCAGTCTGGGGAGGGGAGGGGAGTGAGATGGACTAGCAGATTTAGATACACCAACAAATTGAAGGCAAACTATAACTCACACTTTACTTTATAATCAGTTTCAGCAAAAATTATTGTTTTCCTTTTGAGATAAAAGTTTTTATATAAATAAATAAAAGCTGATCATTGTAAGCACCCCTGTCAGTGGTAAATGGTTTGTCTCATCCATGTAACCGGAGGAGAGCTTTCCTGTTGAAAAACAAAAGACTTGCTGGCCAGATCACCTGATATACAGTGCCTTGAAAAAAGTATTCATACCCCTTGAAATTTCCCACATTTTCTCATGTTACACCCAAAAACAAATGTATTTTATTGGGATTTTATGTGATGGACCAACACAAAGTGTCACATAATTGTGAAGTGGAAGGAAAATGATACAAATAAATATGTGAAAAGTGGGGGGGGGGGGGCATTTGTATGGCGCCCCCCGGAGTCAATACTTTGTAGAACCCCCTTTCTCTACAAGTCTTTTTGGGGGTGTCTCTACCAGCTTCGCACATCTAGAGAGGAACATTTCTGCCCATTCTTCTTTGTAAAATATCTCAAGCTCTGTCAGATTGGATGAAGAGCGTCTGTGATCAGCAATTTTCAAGTCTTGCCACAGATTCTCAATGGGATTTAGGTCTGGACTGTGACTGGGCCATTCTAACACATGAATATGCTTTGATCTAAACCATTCCATTGTAGCTCTGGCTGTACTTTAGGGTCGTTGTCCTGCTGGAAGGTGAACCTCCGCCCTGGTCTCAAGTCTTTTGCAGACTCTAATGCCGCGTACACACGATCGGATTTCCGATGGAATAAAATCCGATGGAATTTTTAGTCGGAATTCCGATGAAGTTGACTTCCATCAGTCTTGCCTACACACCATCAGACAAAATTCCGACCGTCCCAAATGCCGTGACGTACAACACGTATGACGGCACTATAAATGGGAAGTTCAAATCCAATGGCGCCACCTTTTGGGCTGCATTTGCTGATCCTCGTGTTAGTAAAGTTTGTTGAGCGACGATTCGCTCTTTTCAGTCTCGTGCTCTTCAGTCCGTTACATCGTGACGAATGTGCTATCTCCATTACCAACGCTAGTTTTACCAGAACGAGCGCTCCCGTCTCATAACTTGCTTCTGAGCATGCGCATTTTTTTTCTCCGATGGAATTCCACACAGACGACATGAATTTCCTATCGTTTTTTTTTCCATCGGAAACTATTTTTTTACACCGATGGAAAAAAGTCCGATGGGGCCCATATACGATCGTTTTTTCCAATGAAAACTTTTTTCATCGGAAAAACCGACCGTGTGTACGAGGCATAACAGGTTTTCTTCTAAGATTGTCCTGTATTTGTCTCCATCCATCTTCCCATCAACTCTGACCAGCTTCCCTGTCCCTGCTGAAGAAAACCATCCCCACCACATGATGCTGCCACCACCATGTTTCACGGTGGGGATGGTGTGTTCAGGGGGATGGGCAGTGTTAGTTTTCCCCACACATAGCGTTTTGCTTTTAGGGCAGAAAGTAGAATTTTGGTGTCATGTGACCAGAGCACCTTCTTCTACATGTTTGCTGTGTCCCCCACATTATTGCTGTGTCCCCCACGTGATTGCTGTGCCCCCCACATGCTTGCTGTGTCCCCCACATTATTGCTGTGTCCCCCACATGATTGCTGTGTCCCCCACATGCTTGCTGTGTCACCCACATGTTTGCTGTGTCCTCCACATGTTTGCTGTGTCCCCCACATGTTTGCTGTGTCCCCCACATGATTGCTGTGTCCCCCACATGCTTGCTGTGTCCCCCACATGTTTGCTGTGTCCTCCACGTGTTTGCTATGTCCACCACATGTTTGCTGTGTCCCCCACATGTTTGCTGTGTCCCCCACATGTTTTCTGTGTCCCCCACATGCTTGCTGTGTCCCCCACATGTTTGCTGTGTCCCCCACATGATTGTTGTGTCCCCCACATGTTTTTTGTGTCCCCCACATGATTGCTGAGTCCCCCACATGATTGCTGTGTCCCCCACATGTTTTCTGTGTCCCCCACATGCTTGCTGTGTCCCCCACATGTTTTCTGTGTCCCCCACATGTTTTCTGTGTCCCCCACATGATTGCTGTGTCCCCCACATGGTTGCTGTGTCCCCCACATGATTGCTGTGTCCCCCACATGTTTGCTGTGTCCCCCACATGATTGCTGTGTCCCCCACATGGCTTCTCACAAACTGCAAACAGGACTTCCTATGACTTTCTTCCACCAATGTCTTTCTTCTTGTCACTCTTCCATAAAGGGCAGATTTGTGGAGAAGCACGACTAATAGTTGTCCTGTGGACAGATTCTCCCACCTGAGCTGTGGATCTCTGCAGCTCCTCCAGAGTTACCATGGGCCTCTTGGCTGCTTCTCTGATGAATGCTCTCCTTGCCCGGCCCGGTCAGTTTAGGTGGACAGCCATGTCTTGGTAGGCTTGCAGTTGTGCCATACTCTTTCCATTTTCCGATGATGGATTGAACACAGAGCTCCGTGAGATGTTCAAAGCTTGGGAGATTTTTTTATAACCTATCCTTGCTTTATACTTCTCCACAACTTTATCCCCGACCTGTCTGGTGTGTTCCTTGGCCTTCATGATGCTGTTTGTTCACTAAGGGTCTCTAACAAACCTCTGAGGGCTTCACAGAACAGCTGTATTTATACTGAGATTATTTACCAAATTAGGTGACTTCTGAAGGCAATTGGTTCCTCTAGATTTTAGTTGGGGGTATCAGAGTAAAGGGGGCTGAATACAAATGTCCCCCCCCCCCCCACTTTTCACATGTTTATTTGTATCATTTATCATTTTCCTTCCACTTCACAATTATGTGACACTTTGTGTTGGTCTATCACATAAAATCCCAATAAAATACATTTATGTTTTTGGTTGTAACATGACAAAATGTGGAAAACGTCAAGGGGTATGAATACTTTTTCAAGGCACTGTAAGCCAAAAAAGAAAAGGAATACAGGCAGCATTGCATCTAAGAATTGGTAATCTGCAATATAATAAATGTTTGTTTTTGGGACTTAACACTGCTGTCGTGTTTTCATCACTGGAGGGGTCATTGACAAACCTCATAGGCTTTGCCAAAAAAGAAAACCAAGTGCCAGGCCAGGCAGCGGGCATCTCAGGAGGTATCAGAGCTCGCCGGATAAATCCATCCCGGGGATAAAGTTGTCCTCTGCAGCTATTTATAGTAATCCTCCCTCAGGTGTGCTGCACGCGCGGCGTGCCGCTGATGAGAGAAGGCCATCTATTATTGATCGGATTAACCCCGAGCTCGCCAAATTTTATTGTAACCAGCGTGCCGCGAGGTAAACAAACACACTGCTCTCTGGATACAGCCGCTAACTGGAGGCAATACGCTGCGGCTGGCAAGTGGTTTTTCGGGGTTATGGCTGCAGCTATCAGCCATAACCTCGGTATTTTCTTCTTCAGCCAGCGATTGGCTTTCTTATGAAAGAGCTCTGAGCGGCTAATTAGCTGCTCGATCGCATACAGAAGCAGTGGGAGGAGCATTCAGAAGCAGTGGGAGGGGTCTGGGAGGGGTCGCCCACCTGCCCCCTCCCCGGCCACTCGCCAGTGTTTCTTGGGCTTACCGTTGTTACCAGCGCGCCCGAGAAACGGTCCGGGGCGTGTCACACATCTGGCCATAGAGATTCCATTTTTACAAGCTCTGATGTAGGAATAGTGATGGAGCCCCAAATTTTAAAACAAGTAATATCATTTTTATTTTTATTTAAATTTTAAAATTGTGGTTCTGTAGCAGACATCTTTGAAAAAAAAAAACTAAAAAGGAATAATAATGAGCACATGTGCATTCAATCAGAGCCCAGCAAGCGGAGGAAATCCCATTTGTGACCCCAGGTGTCCCCAGTGGACAGTTTCCCCTAATTTCCTGTTCTGGTGACAACTGTAAAATTTTGGATTTCCCCCTTCCCTGTCACCTTAAAGCGGAGTCCCACCCAAAAATGGAACTTCCGCTTTTCGGAATCCTCCCCCCCCCTCTGGTGTCACATTGGCACCTTTCAGGGGGGAGGGGGAGCAGATACCTGTGTAATACAGGTAATTGCTCCCACTTCCGGGCATGGGTCGCCTCGGTGACCTACGCCACGTCCGGCACCTACTCCGTCCCCCGGGCTGTCTTCTGGGAGACACACAGGTCCCAGAAGGCAGCAGGGACCAGTGGGATGGACCAGTGGGATCGCGCAGCGCGACTCACCCATGCGCAGTAGGCAGGGCTGCTGTTAGAAATCACGGGGGCCCGTACAGCCTACCTGGCAGGGCCCCCCGCCCCCTTCAAATATATAAAAAAAATTAAAAATTCACAATAAATATACTAAAATCATTCTTAGCGGACACACAGATAACAGAGAAGCGGCGGGAATTCGCCCTTTTTTAAAATAGTTTTCAACATTTTTGAACAAAATCATTTTATAATTTTTTTAAAAAGTTGAAATGTTTTTTAAAATAATTTTATTTTACAATTTTTACAAATAATTTTTATACAATTTTCTATTTTGTTTTTACAAGGGATCAAAACAATACGGGGTTACAACTTGTTATTTTCTTTAACAGGACAAGAAAGCCGGCAGTTGTGTCTGTGTCTCTCCCTGCAACAGCTAAAAGTCGGCGGGAGGGTTTCCAGCTGCTGCCGAGAGCCGCACAGGGAATCCTGTAATTGCCCCTTCTTCCCTCTGGTGTTTGGGCCCCCCTGTTTGCCCGGGCCCCCTACAGGAGGACTGGTGGTCCCCCCTATCAGCGGCCCTGGCAGTAAGGGAACCATTCCTTTACCGAACATGGCGGCAGCAGCACCCCAGGCACAGATCGGCTTCGGGTGCCCACATCGCGGGCGCACATGACAGGTAAGTGTCCATTTATTAAAAGTCGGTATTTGTAGCCGCTGACTTTTAATTAAAAAAAATTGACAAAGTGACATTCCATAAATGTAAAAAAGTAAAACGATAGGAAAAAAAAAAAAAAAAAGTAGCACTCTGCTGGTGTGAATGAACCCTTAAATAAATCAGTATAAGGCATGGTAGTGTGTTGGGGTGCACTGCAATGCATGTGATATAGAGTGCCTTTTGCAATGTACAGTATGTGACAAAAGTAAGTACACCCCTCAGTCACATTTGTGGAAATCTTTTCATGTGACAACACTGAAGAAATGACACTTTGCTACATTGTAAAGTAGTGAGTGTACAGCTTGTATAACGGTGTAAATTTCCTGTCCCCTCAAAATAACTCAACACACAGCCATTAATGTCTAAACCGCTGGTAACAAAAGTCAGGACACCCCTAAGAGAAAATGTCCAAATTAGGCCCAATTAGCCATTTTCCCTCCCCGGTGTCATGTGACTTGTTAGTGTTACAAGGTCTCAGGTGTGAATGGGGAGCAGGTGTGATAAATTTGGTGTTATCGCTCTCACTCTCTCATACTGGTCACTAGAAGTACAACATGGCACCTCATGGCAAAGAACTCTCTGAGGATCTGAAGAAAAGAATTGTCGCTCTACATAAAGATGGGCGAGGCTATAAGAAGATTGCCAAGGCCCTGAAACTGATCTGCAGCACGGTGGCCAAGACCATCCAGCGGTATAACAGGACGGGTTCCCCTCAGAACAGGCCTCGCCATGGTCCACCAAAGAAGTTGAGGTCACGTGCTCAGCGTCATATCCAGAGGTTGTCTTTGGGAAATAGATGTATGAGTGCTGCCAGCATTGCTGCAGAGGGTGAAGAGGTGGGGGAGGGGTCAGCCTGTCAGTGCTCAGACCATACGCCGCACATGAGAATTAACCCCTCAGGTTCCACAGTGAGTATAACAAGCATGTTTGTATAGACAGATTTCACTGTTGTGGGTTTAGTAACACTTTAAATGAGCGCAGCCAGGGATCTTTCATTTAGTGTGAGGAGTGCGGTATGAACCGATCGCTGGATGACTTAACTGACGGATACTTTGCTGGATACTGTGACTGAGGCCTGCAATTTGCTTCTGACAACATTTATAATTAATAATTAATAATTAACTGTTACCTAACTCTTTGTGGGAATGGGGAAGTGGTACTAATGCCCCCCCCCCCTGTACCCATCCCCAGGGGAGGGCTGGTAGCCTTAGGCCTGGGGGGGAAAGTCCAGTCAAGTGGCCCATTGAACCGCCGAATCAGCTCACCATCCATGGCCCACCTGGTTTTTCAGTGCAGCCTCACCAGTGCTCATCAGTGCAGCCAACTCCAGTGCCCATCAATGAAGCCTGATCACTGGGGCAGGTTACATGGGGTGTATGGGGGGGAGATAAGGGGTCAGCTAGGGGTGTCAGGGTCTCTCACCTCAGCGATCTCAGCTCAGCAGGTCCTTGCACGCCACGGTTTCCTGGAGGGGGGGTAACGCTCCTGATCCTGGGGGCAAGTTGCAGCCAGCGCCCAGCCCTGCAGCCCTGCGTCCCGACTCCCTGGCACGCCCTGCCTCTGCCTGCTTCCAAGAATCCGGTCCCAGGAAGTTGTAGTTTCCTCTGCGCTGCTGTGTTTTCCACCCACCAGAAGCTTGAGTTCGGACTACAACTCCCGGAATGCAACAGCTAGTGGTCGGCGGCCATGGCCGTGCCCCCGGCCCGACTTCCTAGACCAGAATAAAAAAGAAAATGGTAGCGGGCAGCAGCTGCCGGCCATTTTGAACATAAGTTAGGGCGGCCTGGGAGGCAATTGCCACCCTGCCCCCTGGCCCAGCCCTCCCCTGCTCATCCCTCTATGGGGTGGATTTCTGGTGACCCTCTTATTATAAAGGCGGCTTTCAGATTCCACCATAAGTCCCCCTTACTTTATTATTACCCCTCCCCCCTTTATGGGGCACAGAGAGGTGGGGAAGAGGCCCGTGTCCCTTTAGCTACACTCTAACAATCTCCCCCCAATGTCTGAAACATGTTTGGGTGACTTTACTGTGCAATTTTATTAAAGCCTGAGTGCTTTAACCCCTTCAATACCGGGGGGCACTTTCACACCTTCCTGCCCAGGACAATTTTCAGCTTTCAGCGCTGTCACAGTTTGAATGACAATTACGCGGTCATGTAACCCTGTACCCAAACTACACTTTTTTATTATTTTCTTCACACAAATAGAGCTTTCTTTTGGTGGTATTTGATCACCTCTGGGGTTTTTATTTTTTGCTAAACAAACTAAAAAAGACCATAATTTTGTTTTCCCCTTCACTGACGGGCACTGATGAGGCGGCACTGATGAGGCGGCACTGATGAGCACTGATGAGGCGGCACTGATGAGTACTGATGAGGCGGCACTGATGAGGCGGCACTGATGAGCACTTATGAGTTGGCACTAATAAGGTGGCACTGATGAGGAGGCACTGTAAGGTGGCACTGCTGGGCTCCAATAGGCGGCACTGATATGCAGCACTGATGGCCACTGATAGGTGGCACTGATGGGCACTGGCAGGCAGCTGCAATGGGCACTGACAGGTGGCACTGATAGGCGGTACTGACAGGTGGCACTGATGATAAGACTGTAATGGGCACTGATTGGCACTGTGATGGGCTCTGATTGGCACTGTGGTGGGCTGTAATTAGCACTGTGGTGGACACTGGCAGACTTTATTATTGGGGCACTGCTGGGCACTGATTGGCAGCTGATGGGTACATCTGATGGGGGCTGTGCTGATAATCAATGTGCTGATTATCAGCACAGACCCCCCCCCCCCCATCTGACAGGGAGAGCCGCTGATCGTCTCTCCCTGTCAGCGCAAACCGAGAAATGCCATTTACCGGCACTTCCTGGTTCATGCGATGATCAGCTGTGATTGGTCACAGCTGATCACGTGGTAAGAAGCCTCTGACAGAGGCACCTTATCACGATAGCCGCGCTGCACGTCCCTGTGGGCGCGTGCCGGCATGTTATCCTGCTGGACGTCATATGGCACCCAGTCAGGATAACAGAACCACTTCCCGGCCGTCATTCTGCTATAGGCCGGGCAGGAAGGGGTTAAAGTGTATGTAAAGACAAAACCTTTTTTCTAAAGTTTTGGATAAATTTTTATTGTGATCCGTGTCCCCCCACCTTGAAGATTCACCCCTTTCTTTGCCTCCGGGGGGGACAATTGTCACCAAAACCCTCCCTTTGGGGGAGACTTTCTAAAACTGGAGCACTGAGAATCTGGTGCAGCTCTGCCTGGCAGCCAATCGGCTTCTAACTTCAGCTTGCTTTGACAATAAAACCTGGAAGCTGATTGGCTACCATGCAGAGCTGCACCAGACTTTGCACTCTCCAGTTTTAGTAAATCTCCCCGAAAGAGTGAGTGGAAATGCAAATTTCTAGAGTTATCATAATAAAGAGCGGTGAGGGACTAAATACCCTCACTTTGGGGAGATTTCCTCTCACTTCCTGTTGTGTCCCCATGCCAGGAAATGGAAGGAAATGTCCCCAGCAGGACACAGACAGCTAAAAACATTATTAAATAACCTGACAGGTTTTTGTCCTTCTTTTCTTTATCCAAAACAAAAACAGGAGGAGGTTAGATTAGCTGTATTTTAAGAGTAATGCCACTTTTGTTGAGAAAAACGTGGATGCCTATATAAACATTGCTCATAGGTAAGCTAGAGAGATACAAAGTAATATTGTTTATGAATATTGATTCTAGGTGCGATAGAGGGATACAAAGTAACATTGTTTATAAACATTATTCAGACAGGAGATAGAGAGATACACAGTAACATTGTTTGTAAACATTGTTCATAGGGAAGATAGAGAGATACACAGTAACATTGTTTGTAAACATTGTTCATAGGGGAGATAGAGAGATACACACAGTAACATTGTTACTTTTGTAGCTACTCTGTTCCATTCATCTGAAGATCAAAGTGATGAGTAGTGATAGGCAAACGGTTCGGGCCGAGTATCAACCACTGCCCAGGGTTGTGGGGAAGAGCCCCTTGTCCCCATCAACATGCGGACAAGGTCCTTTGGAGTGAGGGCATGTTGAGGGCATGTGGTCTGGTATGGTTCAGGGGGGGGGCGCTCGCTCGCCGCCCCCCCCTTTCCTGGCCTGTCAGGCTGCATGCTCGGATAAGGGTCTGGTATTGATTGTGGGGGGGACCCCATGCTGTTTTTTTTCTAAATTTGGTGTGGGATTCCCCTAAAATCCATATCAGACCCAAGGGGCCTGGCATGGATTGGGGGGGGGGACCCCTCACGCTGTTCGTCTTTTTTTCCCCACATTTTTGTTTTCCCGGCAATGTTTATTTTTTTTTCAAGAAAGCTTGCAGCTGGGAAAATCAAATTAAATGTAATTTTGTTTTCTTTATAAATGTCAGTTTTGCTGCAGCATGTTCTATACACGGTACAGATGCACCACTTTACAGGCAGACTAAGGGGACCCCCAGGCTCTATTATATATATAAGGAATTTTTCATTTGTATTGTTTAATTTTAAGCATTATTAAAATCACTGCTTTAAAAATTATCTTTTTTTAAAAAACAATATTGTATTGATACACGTCCCCCAGAGCAGTACCTGCGTCCCCATACCTTGTTTTTTTGGTCAATAACTTGCATATAAGCCCTCAAAATGGGGACTTTTGATCTCTCAACTTCGGGTCCCATAGACTTTAATAGGGTTTGCGGTTCGGGTTCAAACCTTTACATGTTCGCCCCATCACTAGTGATGAGCTTCGATCTTCCTCCTACACATTAGAGTCCCCTCATCACATCAGAACCCTTCTTCACACCAGGGACAAATTTTCACATCAGGGTCCTCCTTCCCATCAGAGTCTCCCCATCACACCAGAGTCTCCCTATCACACCAGAGTCTCCCTATCACACCAGAGTCTCCCCCATCACACCAGAGTCTCCCCCATCACACCAGAGTCTCCCCATCACACCAGAGTCTCCCCCATCACACCAGAGTCTCCCCCATCCTATCAGAGTCTCCCCCATCCCATCAGAGTCTCCCCCATCCCATCAGAGTCTCCCCCATCCCATCAGAGTCTCCCCCATCCCATCAGACTCTCCCCCATCCTATCAGAGTCTCCCCCATCACACCAGAGTCTCCCCATCACACCAGAGTCTCCCCATCACACCAGAGTCTCCCCCATCACACCAGAGTCTCCCCCATCCTATCAGAGTCTCCCCCATCCTATCAGAGTCTCCCCCATCCCATCAGAGTCTCCCCCATCCCATCAGAGTCTCCCCCATCCCATCAGAGTCTCCCCCATCCCATCAGACTCTCCCCCATCCTATCAGAGTCTCCCCCATCACACCAGAGTCTCCCCCATCACACCAGAGTCTCCCCCATCACACCAGAGTCTCCCCATCCCATCAGAGTCTCCCCCATCCCATCAGAGTCTCCCCCATCCCATCAGAGTCTCCCCCATCCCATCAGACTCTCCCCCATCCTATCAGAGTCTCCCCCATCCCATCAGAGTCTCCCCCATCCCATCAGACTCTCCCCCATCCTATCAGAGTCTCCCCCATCACACCAGAGTCTCCCCATCACACCAGAGTCTCCCCATCACACCAGAGTCTCCCCCATCACACCAGAGTCTCCCCCATCCTATCAGAGTCTCCCCCATCCTATCAGAGTCTCCCCCATCCCATCAGAGTCTCCCCCATCCCATCAGAGTCTCCCCCATCCCATCAGAGTCTCCCCCATCCCATCAGACTCTCCCCCATCCTATCAGAGTCTCCCCCATCACACCAGAGTCTCCCCCATCACACCAGAGTCTCCCCCATCACACCAGAGTCTCCCCATCCCATCAGAGTCTCCCCCATCCCATCAGAGTCTCCCCCATCCCATCAGAGTCTCCCCCATCCCATCAGACTCTCCCCCATCCTATCAGAGTCTCCCCCATCCCATCAGAGTCTCCCACATCCCATCAGACTCTCCCCCATCCTATCAGAGTCTCCCCCATCACATCAGAGTCTCCCCCATCACACCAGAGTCTCCCCATCACACCAGAGTCTCCCCATCACACCAGAGTCTCCCCCATCACACCAGAGTCTCCCCCATCCTATCAGAGTCTCCCCCATCCTATCAGAGTCTCCCCCATCCTATCAGAGTCTCCCCCATCCCATCAGAGTCTCCCCCATCCCATCAGAGTCTCCCCCATCCTATCAGAGTCTCCCCCATCCCATCAGAGTCTCCCCCATCCCATCAGAGTCTCCCCCATCCCATCAGAGTCTCCCCCATCCTATCAGAGTCTCCCCCATCACATCAGAGTCTCCCCCATCCCATCAGAGTCTCCCCATCCCATCAGAGTCTCCCCATCACACCAAAGACTCCCCATCACACCAGAGTCTCCCCCATCCCATCAGAGTCTCCCCCATCCCATCAGAGTCTCCCCCATCACACCAGAGTCTCCCCATCCCATCAGAGTCTCCCCCATCACACCAGAGTCTCCCCATCACACCAGAGTCTCCCCCATCACACCAGAGTCTCCCCCATCACACCAGAGTCTCCCCATCACACCAGAGTCTCCCCCATCCCACCAGAGTCTCCCCATCACACCAGAGTCTCCCCCATCCCATCAGAGTCTCCCCCATCCCATCAGAGTCTCCCCCATCCCATCAGAGTCTCCCCCATCCCATCAGAGTCTCCCCATCACACCAGAGTCTCCCCATCACACCAGAGTCTCCCCCATCACACCAGAGTCTCCCCCATCCTATCAGAGTCTCCCCATCCCATCAGAGTCTCCCCATCACACCAGAGTCTCCCCATCACACCAGAGTCTCCCCCACCCATCACACCAGAGTCTCCCCCATCCCATCAGAGTCTCCCCCATCCCATCAGAGTCTCCCCCATCCCATCAGAGTCTCCCCATCCCATCAGAGTCTCCCCATCACACCAGAGTCTCCTCCATCAAATGAAAACGAAGGATGTGTTGCAGAAGATGGGGGCCAGGCACTGTGCACCAATGCTGACTCTTTATTACCGAGACTGTGCAGTGCTTCCCAGCCCCTCACCAATGTCACTGGTCCTGGGGGTGCATGAATAAGATCTGGTGGGCTCATCCCACCCAAGCACCCCCCTAGACCTGGTCCTAATTGCAGACTGATTCTGAATGGGGGGGGGGGCTGGTTTATTTCAATAACCTTGTGCACTCTCAGTGTTCTAGTGAGGAAAGTTGCAGTGTCAGCACCCCTTTAGAAGTATTTAACCCTTTGGGGGGGGTATCTCACCAAAACTGAAATTACTATTGCAGCGGGTGCCTAAAATCTGACTTGTATTTTAATGTAGACTTCTGGGAATACTGCAGAAGGGTTTGCTTAATAGGCACTACCTTGAGAGGAATGAGCCAATCAGAACTGGACATAGCAGGTGCCAGATGCCTGTGGCTACAAGTCCTCTACCATGAGTCATAAAAATAAAAAATGTGTGACCATTATCAACCAACCAGCTTATTTTCCCCAATTTCTGCCCTACGATCAAGCTTCTGGGGCTGGGTGAAACGCGTTGGTGGGGGTGTGTCCAGACCACCCCCATTTACATTCTCTTAAAGGGCCGGAGGGCAGAATGATGTCAGTTTTTATCCAGTCAGGCAGGCCCTTGCGCTTCTTACTTTGGACTCTTTTAGACAGGCGGCTGGGGGGGGGGGGGGTTGGTAAAAATGGGCCAGGGCTCTATACATGCCATGGCCCAGATGCTTTGCTTCACAGCTCAAGGTGCAGATTTTAAAAAGCACAGCTTGTCAAACTCACCCATTGAGTTCATAGAGCAAGCAGCCGTGGCTTTGCGTATCCATTCGCACACAGACCTGTGGCTCGGCTCCGCCCCCTCTCTCTCTCTCCTCATTGGCTGTGATTGACAGCAGCGGAAGACAATGGCTCCCACTGCTGTCTCAGCCAATTAAAAGGGAGAGTCCCGGGAGAACCGAGGCTCTTGTGCACATCACTGGATCGAGATGGGGCTCAGGTAAGTATTGGGGGGGGGAGGGGGGGCTGGGGCACTGCTACCCACTAAAGGGTTGAGAAGAAACCTTTAGCTTTTGGAACCACTTCGAAGTGGTTGTAAAAACCTTACAGACCACTTTGACCTACAGGTGATCCTAGATTAAGGCTTCCCTGTAGGTGCAAGAAATATCTCCGAGACCTACACGGTTTAGGAGATATTTGCAAAAGAAAGACACCGACGTCTATGGCGCAGGCGCACTAAGCGTGCCGTTTCTAACGGCGATCGTGGCGGCTCCCGCAGGGGAGTGACTTCATTGCGGCTCCAGCCAGTCACAGCGCCGGAGCCGCGATACCCGGAAGTCACTCTGGGAGAAATGACGGCAACGGAGGAGGGGAACGAGGACGGCTGCGGGGGCTTCGATCTCAGGTAAGTAATACATAATGAGCTAGTATGCTATGCAGGGTGTTTTTTTTTTTCAGAGGGTTTACTTCCTCTTTAACCCCTTCAATACCCGACACCTATACACCTTCCTGCCCAGGCCAATTTTCAGCTTTCAGCGCTGTCACAATTTGAATGACAATTGCGCGGTTGTGCTACACTGTACCCAAACAAATTTTTTATCATTTTGTTCCCACAAATAGAGCTTTCTTTTGGTGGTATTTGATCACCTCTGCGGTTTTTATTTTTTGCGCAACGAATAAAAAAAAGAAAATTTTGAAAAAAAAATAAGTTTTTCTTTGTTTCTGTTATTTTTTTTATAAATAAGTACCTTTTCTTCTTCAATGACGGGCACTGATTAGGTGGCACCAATGAGGTGGCACTGATGGGCACTGATAGGCGGCACTGATGGGCACTCATAGGCGGCACTGATGGGCACTCATAGGCGGCACTGATGGGCACTCATAGGCGGCACTGATGGGTACTTATGGGTGGCACTGATAGGTGGCACTGATAGGTGGGCACGGATGGGCACTGATAGGTGGCATTGATGGACACTGGTGGGTGGCACTGGTGACACTGGTGGGTGGCATTGCTGGGCATCACAAATTTTGTTGGTGCCATGATGGTGCCAGTCAGTGCCCATTTGTGGGCACTGATTGACATATGTTATCTATACATTTGTACATGTGGATGGTCATGGGGGACTTACCTGGCCATCCACATGTTAGGTGCTTCCTTGGTGGTCCTGGGCGGCATTCTGGTGGTCCAGTGTGGGCATCCGAGGGGGGGGGCAGCGCTGATAAACAATCAGCGCGAAGCCCCCTGTCAGGAGAGCCGCCAATCGGACGCGAGTGAGGAAAAGCCGATCAACGGCTCTTCCTGTTTACATCGTGATCAGCCGTGATTGGACACGGCTGATCAGATGGTAAAGAGCGTCCGCCGGAGGCTCTTTACCAAGATCGGTGTTGCGGCGTGTCAGACTGACACACCGCACCCCTTGGGTGCGCGGCGGTTGTTATCCTGCTGGACGTCATATGACGCCCAGTCAGGATAACTGAACCACCGCTCCGCCGTCATTCTGCTATAGGCCGGGCGGGAAGTGGTTAAGATGCAATGTTTGAGATTTTACATTGCAGTCTATGGCACTCAAGTCGCAAAGTAGTACGACTTTTTAAAGTGGCTGCAACTTTAAGTCGCATGGATTTGAATGGTTTCCATTGAAAGACATGGGGCTGCGACCTGTCATGAGACTTTATGTGTCCAAATTCGCAGGACAAGTCGCACAAGTGTGACCGGCGCCTAAGAGATCGTCACTAATTATTTCACCTGTGACTGCATGGACTCTACAGATACAAAGTCGCAGATGATTTATATACGGGGGATACAAAGGAAGACCCTCCTCCTTAAAACTTTCTACAAAATAAAATGGATGATATAATAAAAAAGTGCAAATGTAACAAAATAGATACATAAGATGTAGAAACAAAATGTCAAGGAAGAATAATGAAGAGTGTAAAGAGATCCACAAGTGACTCAGGACAAGGTCTTCACCTACCTCAAAGTCACACCCTCCCTGGGTGAGCAGCCATTGCAGGCAGGCCAGGTTGCCCGTTGCGGCCGCGTCGTGCGCTGGCGTCGCCCCATTCCTGGCCCGGCCGTTGCCTTCCAATTGCACATCATCCACCAAAAAACGCAAGCAGCTGACTTTGCCCCCGCGGGCAGCGTGATGGACTACAGAGGCACCCATGGGATCCTTGAGACCTGGATTCAGCTTGCCCTCCGCGTGAAGCTTCCTCAGGCTCTCCAGGTCCCCCTGCCTGGCGGCTTGCAGGATCTTTTCCAGAGTCATGGTGCTCAACTGGTCCCTTCAGCTTCCAGGACAAGCCATCTGGGCCCCCCCCCGTTCTTTTGTCTCACTTACCCCCCCAAATCATCTGAGGTGACAAGCGCAACATCTCAGCTTCTTCGCTCAAACCGTCAACAAGCTCTCGTTATACTTTGTTACAATGAGTTCTAATGGAAGGTCTGCAATGTCCTTTGGGCTGAATGATCCATTCTTGTAGGTCTCCAAAGATCTCTGGATTGGGGGGGGGGGTCCCTGCTCTGGGGGGGGGGGGGTCCCTGCTCTGGGAATTTTATTTGGAATCCTGAAAGTGTCCCTAAGTTAGAGATCCAGGGAGTATCCCAACAATCGATTTCAAAATCCAGGGAGTGTCCCAATTTTATACTGAGAAATCCAAAGAGTGTCCCAACCTTCTAGATAGAAGTTCAAAAGGTGTCCCAATGTTCTCGTTAGAAATCCAGATTGTCCCAATGTTCTACTTAGAAATCCAGAGAGTGTCCCAACATTCTGGTTAGAAACCCATAAAGTGTTCCAATGTTCTAGTTAAAAGTCCAGAGAGTGTCTCAACATTCTATTTTAGAAATTCAGAAAATGTCCCAATGTTCTAGTTAGAAGTCCAGAGAGTTTCCCAATGTTCTAGTTAGAAGTCCAGAAAATGTCCCAATGTTCTAGTTAGAAGTCCAGAAAATGTCCCAATGTTCTAGTTAGAAGTCCAGAGAGTTTCCCAATGTTCTAGTTAGAAGTCCAGAAAATGTCCCAATGTTCTAGTTAGAAGTCCAGAGAGTTTCCCAATGTTCTAGTTAGAAGTCCAGAGAGTTTCCCAATGTTCTAGTTAGAAGACCAAAGAGTTTCCCAATGTTCTAGTTAGAAGTCCAGAAATTGTCCCTATGTTCTAGTTAGAAGACCAAAGAGTTTCCCAATGTTCTAGTTAGAAGTCCAGAAATTGTCCCTATGTTCTAGTTAGAAGTCCAGAGAGTTTCCCAATGTTCTAGTTAGAAGTCCAGAAATTGTCCCTATGTTCTAGTTAGAAGTCCAGAGAGTTTCCCAATGTTCTAGTTAGAAGTCCAGAAAATGTCCCAATGTTCTAGTTAGAAGTCCAGAGAGTTTCCCAATGTTCTAGTTAGAAGACCAAAGAGTTTCCCAATGTTCTAGTTAGAAGTCCAGAAATTGTCCCTATGTTCTAGTTAGAAGTCCAGAGAGTTTCCCAATGTTCTAGTTAGAAGTCCAGAAATTGTCCCTATGTTCTAGTTAGAAGTCCAGAGAGTTTCCCAATGTTCTAGTTAGAAGTCCAGAAAATGTCCCAATGTTCTAGTTAGAAGTCCAGAAATTGTCCCAATGTTCTAGTTAGAAGACCAAAGAGTTTCCCAATGTTCTAGTTAGAAGTCCAGAAATTGTCCCTATGTTCTAGTTAGAAGTCCAGAGAGTTTCCCAATGTTCTAGTTAGAAGTCCAGAAATTGTCCCTATGTTCTAGTTAGAAGTCCAGAGAGTTTCCCAACATTCTAGTTAGAAGTCCAGAAATTGTCCCAACGTTCTAGTTAGAAATCCAGAGTGAGTCTCAACGTTCTATTCGGAATACTCAAAGTTTCTCAACATTCCGTGTAGACTCCAGAGAGCGTCTCGACGTTCTATTTGTAATCCTGACGTCGTTCTGTTTCGAGAACTTCCAACCACTCACCTAGAGAAGGGTCACGGCTGTGTTTGTAAGGAGCAGTTTCAGGACGAGGAACGATGCCTCCTGCCTTTGGCACGTGGCCCTAAAGTCAACCAGTTGCGGACGAAGTCGTCTCCCCGGTCAGCCTCGGTCCTTAGAAGCTGGTGCTGGACAAACATCTCTCAGTTGGCGTGCTGTGGCTGTCCCTGTCCTCCTCCTCCTCCTCCTCCTCCTCCTCCTCCTCCTCCTTCCTTTCTCTGACTGATGGAAGAGAAGACGGTCTAAATGAGTTTAGTCTTTGTAATCCCTCCCTTCTGCTTCCAGGATTCCTCATCCACCTGCTGTTCACTTTTACAACCCGAGGAAGAAAAGAGATGAGTGGCATTGTCCTGGGGGCTCAGCGTTGTGCTCAGTAGAGGACGCCGAGGTTTGTAGATGCAATTGATGAAGAGGAAACCAATCCCCGAGTTTATCTTGTTTCTTATTTTATTTTCCTAGTTTCTTATTTCTTAATTTTATTTTTGTTAATTTTTTTATTTGTTCTTTTTTTGTTTCCTCGCTTACGCCGCGTACACACGATCGGAAATTCCGACAAGAAAACCGTGTATTTTTTTTCCGACGGAACGTTGGCTCAAACTTTTGTTGCACACACACGGTCACACAAATCATGTCGGAAATTCCCACCGTCAAGAACGCGGTGACGTACAAGACGTACGACGAGCCGAGAAAAATGAAGTTCGATAGGCAGTGCGGCTCTTCTGCTTGATTCTGAGCATGCGTGGGAATTTAGTGCGTCGGAATTGCATACAGACGATCGGAATTTCCGACAAGAACTTTTCTTGTCGGAAAAATTGAGAACCAGCTCTCAAATTTTTCGTTGTCGGAAATTCCGACAGAAAAAGTCCGATGGAGCCTACACGCGGTCGGAATTTCCGAACCAAAAGCTCACATCGGACTTTTCTTGTCGGAATTTCCGATCGTGTGTACGCGGCATTAGAGGATGTAACGTCAACACAATGCCTTGAAAAAGTATTCATACCCCTTGAAAATTTCTCACATTTTGTCATGTTACATCCAAAAACGTAAATGTATTTTATTGGGATTTCATGTGATGGACCAACACAAAGTGGCTCATAATTGTGAAGTGGAAGGAAAATGATAAATGATACAAATAAATATGTGAAAAGTGTTACATGCATTTTTTATTCAGCCCCCTTTACTCTGATACCCCCTAACTAAAATCTAGGGGAACCAATTGCCTTCAGAAATCACCTAATTAGTAAATCACTAAGTCCACCTGTGTGTCATTTATTCTCAGTATAAATACAGCTGTTCTGTGAAGCCCTCAGAGGTTTGTTAGAGAACCTTGGAGAACAAACAGCATCATGAAGGCCAAGGAACACACCAGACAGGTCAGGGATAAAGTTGTGGAGAAGTATAAAGCAGGGTTAGGATATAAAAAAATCTCCCAAGCTTTGAACATCTCACGGAGCTCTGTTCAATCCATCATCGGAAAATGGAAAGAGTATGGCACAACTGCAAACCTACCAAGACATGGCCGTCCACCTAAACTGACCAGGCCGGGCAAGGAGAGCATTCATCAGAGAAGCAGCCAAGAGGCCCATGGTAACTCTGGAGGAGCTGCAGAGATCCACAGCTCAGGGGGGAGAATCTGTCCACAGGACAACTATTAGTCGTGCTTCTCCACAAATCTGCCCTTTATGGAAGAGTGACAAGAAGAAAGACATTGGTGAGAGAAAGTCATAAGAAGTCCTGTTTGCAGTTTGTGAGAAGCCATGTGGGGGACACAGCAAACATGTGGGGGACACAGCAATCATGTGGGGGACACAGCAATCATGTGGGGGACACAGCAAACATGTGGGGGACACAGCAAACATGTGGGGGACACAGCAATCATGTGGGGGACACAGCAATCATGTGGGGGACACAGCAATCAGGGACACAGCAATCATGTGGGGGACACAGCAATCATGTGGGGGACACAGCAAACATGTGGGGGACACAGCAAACATGTGGGGGACACAGCAATCATGTGGGGGACACAGCAATCATGTGGGGGACACAGCAAACATGTGGAAGAAGGTGCTCTGGTCACATGACACCAACATTTTTCTTTTTGGCCTAAAAGTAAAACTCTATGTGTGGCGGAAAACTAAGACTGCACATCACCCTGAACACACCATCCCCACCGTGAAACATGGTGGTGGCAGCATCATGTGGTGGGGATGCTTTTCTTCAGCAGGGACAGGGAAGCTGGTCAGAGTTGATGGGAAGATGGATGGAGCCAAATACAGAACAATCTTAGAAGAAAACCTGTTAGAGTCATTGGTGTCATTGGGGGAATTGTGCCCTATCATTGGTGTAATTGGGCCCTGTTATTTGTGTCATTGGTAAGGAATTGTGCCCCATCATTGGTGTCATTGGGCCCCATTATTGGTGTAATTGGGGGGGGGGGAACCAGTGCCCCATCTTGTAATCAAGTGAAACCCACTCACCTGGGTGGAGAGAAAGTGCTGCTAGCCCAAAATATGATTAATTTGAAAAATTGCTCCCAAATGCCTATAGGCAGCTAGAAGAAAAGCATAGTATAGTGCCCCATCTTTGGTGTAATTGGGAGGAATTGTGTCCCTTCATTGGTGTGAGTGTGGGGGGGATTATAGGGCCACATAAAAGCAAGCAAAGGGCCGCAGTTTGGAGACCCCCTCCCCTAGGGAATAAAATGCCGGTTATTGCAACTCTTTATGTCACACGGTATTTGTGCAGCAAATTTTAATGAGTATAAAAAAAACACTCAAAGTCCATGACATCATATAATAACATTCAGCGGGCGGGAAGCGGTTATATAAGCTGCGATCGAAACTTCAGCCATGCGCAGTCGATAATGGATTTGGGGAGTACCACCCAGCAAACGCTTATCACTCCACCATATTTACTTGATTCTTGTTGGAACGTTATCGATGTTTTATGATCTGATGGGTTAGATGACACTGTAAGAGAAACCCGGAGACCAAGCACGCAGCCGTGCACAGACGTGCACTTTCCAAGAAATATTCAAAAAAGGACATGTTTTGGCGCATGCGCTTGCGTGCGCACAAACGCGCATCCGCGCATCGGCACGTGCGCGTACGCGTGCACGCATTGGCGCCAGTCTGCCTATTTAAACTTGTCAGTGACATGCACATCTTGCTGAGCGGTCTTTCAGCTAGTGTCTGATTCACCTGATTTGTTCCTGTTTCCTGTTAATCCGACCCGGCTTGCCTGAACCTTCCTCTTGATCTCTGCCTGCCTACTTGTGACCCCGGCTTGTGCTTGACTCTGCCTCCGCCTGATGTTCCTGTGCCTCATCGCCCGGCTGTGTACCAAACCTGGCCTGTGTCCTGTCTCTGCCTCTGCCTCACGTCTTGGTACCTGCCCTGTCTGGCTGTTGATGACCCACTGGCTTACGTCCCGGCTACGCTTCCGGCTGCTGATCCAGCGACACAGAGCTCCTGTTCTTCGTTCCTGCTCAGCGCCCTCCAGCTACCTGGTTCCTGCCAAGTCTCAGCCAGAGCCATCTGCTACATCGGCCCTCGTGCCACTCTGCGTCCTCCACTCCCTGTCACCACTATCAGGGGTGTTGGACAGGAGGTGCAAGAGAAGCCCCGTCTACAGCTTGATCTCCACCAGGTACGTGACAGACACTTTTTAAAAAAACATCTTAATAAAATATACAGTGGAACATTGGTTTACAAGTAACGCGGTTAACCGCATCCCACCCGGCCACTGCATGTATATGGCCGAGTGGGCGCTCTCTCCTTCTAAGTGGGTGTTCAGGAATGTCCCTCAGAAGGAGGGGGATCACGCGCGCGTGATCCCGATGCGCTTGTGTCACCCGGACACGGCACATCGCCGATCGGCAGGAGGGCTCTGTGATTGGCCGTCCTGATCACATGACGGCCGTGTCCAATCACAGCCATCATGTGATGTAAATAGAGAGCCGGTTGCCAGGCGATCGGCTCTCCTCTCCTCACACAGAAGTTGTCGGTGAGGAGAGGAGAGCGGATCGCTGCAGCCGGCCGGTGATCAGTGAGTATGAGCTGTTTTTTTACACACTGATCACCGGCCCAGTGTCCCCACACAGAAAAAACACCTGCCCCCCACATATGTAACAGTAAAATCACATGTCCCAATGATCATCTGCACACATCTGTACATGATCATCTGCGTACATCTGTCCGTGAGCTCCTGCGCACATCTGTACATGATCATCTGCACACATCTGTCCGTGATCTCCTGCGCACATCTGTACATGATCATCTGCACACATCTGTCCGTGATCTCCTGCGCACATCTGTACATGATCATCTGCACACATCTGTCCGTGATCTCCTGCGCACATCTGTACATGATCATCTGCACACATCTGTCCGTGATCTCCTGCGCACATCTGTACATGATCATCTGCGTACATCTGTCCGTGATCTCCTGCGCACATCTGTACATGATCATCTGCACACATCTGTCCGTGATCTCCTGCGCACATCTGTACATGATCATCTGCGTACATCTGTCCGTGATCTCCTGCGCACATCTGTACATGATCATCTGCACACATCTGTCCGTGATCTCCTGCGCACATCTGTACATGATCATCTGCGTACATCTGTCCGTGATCTCCTGCGCACATCTGTACATGATCATCTGCACACATCTGTCCGTGATCTCCTGCGCACATCTGTACATGATCATCTGCACATATATGTCCGTGATCTCCTGCGCACATCTGTACATGATCATCTGCACATATATGTCCGTGATCACACGAACCAATTATTATACACTTAACGGGATTTTTTTTACCAAAGACATGTAGCAGAATACATTTTGGCCTAAATTTATGACAAAATTAGATTTTATTGGATTTCTTTTAAAATAGAAAGAAGAAAAAATTGCTTTTTTTCCAAAATTTTCGCTCTTTCTCCTCTTATATCGCAAAAAATTAAAAACGGAGTCGTGAATAAATACCACCAAAAGAAAGCTCTATTTGTGCGAACAAAATGATAAAAATGTCATATGTGTCCAGCGTAGCACGACCGCGCAATTGCCATTTGAAGTGTGAGAGCGCTGAAAGATGAAAATTGGCCTGGGAAGGAAGGGGGTGAAAGTGCCCCCCGGTATTGAAGTGGTTAACGAGCATTTTGAAAGACAAGCAACTTTTTTTTTTTTAAATCCTGACTCGGTTTGCGAGTATTGTATCGCAACACGAGCAGAATTCAAGCTAATGGGGTGTGCAGTACCGCATTTGGCCAGAGGTGCGGGGGTGCCGGTGACACTCGGAACGGTTTGGAGCCGTTTGGAAATACTCGGAAATACTCATTTCCCGGGTGTTTCCGAGCCTTTCCGAGGTCAGCCGAGCTGTCCCCGAGCATTTCTGGGGCTCTCCGCCGCCCCCCCCCCACACCTCTGGCCACATGCGGTATTGCATGCCATTGAAGTCAATGCGGAACTAATTATTTTCGTTTCCATTGACTTTTATGGTGAAACACGCTTTGATATGCGAGTGCTTTGGATTACGAGCATTCTCCTGGAACGGATTATACTCGTAATCCGAGGTTCCACTGTATATGATATTATACAACTAAGATTTTGTAATATTTTTGGATGCCCTAAGAATGTCCCATGTAGAGGATTTATAGGATGTTACGACATGTAAAGGGATGATGCCCAATACTAGGTGAACTACACTTTTGTGATAAATCATCTGATGGCTTATATACAATCCTATACAAATAAACACCTTTCACCAGAACACTTAGTGCATTGGGTGCAAACATTGGGTTAACGGATTATTGTCCCATAATCCCCTATTGTAAAAATGGAGTTGGTTCTGTGCAGTCACATGACCTTCTTGGAGGACATTAAGCTCCTGAACCACCATGGCCATTGCCTCTGCATTCCTTCCCATAATCCCCTTTAATTGTATACATGACCTGCTATAGGCTCCCTGCTGGTGTTTGTCCCTTGAAATAATACCAGACATTCACTAACCAGTTATGTAATATTATCAGGACTGCGGATAGGTTTTATCCTGGGGGGGGGGGGTCTTGGGGTACCAGAGGAAGTAAATGAGGTCGCTAACAATGGGAGGAGGAGCAGCCTCCCTCATTCTGAACCTACAGACTGCAAGAGTTCCTGCTTCAGGTGCCCAGCTGCTCTGCTGTGTCATTGGACCCCCCCTATCCCCCCCTTATCTATGCCCCCTACCAGGGCCGTGGACAAAAGGTGGGTGGGGGGGGGGGCGTCTGCCCTGGGCGCAATAGTTTACTGTATAGGGATGGGGGCACCTACCTTTTGTTACAAGGCTGGCAGGTATAGTGGCAGTGATTTTGACAAGCAATTGACCCCCTAAGCTTGCACATCATGAACAGGGGAAGGGGGGGCGCAGTTTGGGATCTTTGCCTTGGGCACTGGATGACCTTGTCCTGGCACTTCCCCCTACAGTAGTCTTACATTACAGTGGATAAGCGGAGGGGGGGTGGGTATCGTCTTACCTCCTTCTCCCGTGCTGCCTCCTCTGGCTCCTCTTCCTGCTGTGCGGGAAAATTAACACTCTCGCGGGACTGCAGCATTTATAGGAAGCGGCGGCGCGGCAAGGGCCCGCTCTGCTGGGGCTCCCAGGTCAGCTCGGGGCCCCAAGCAGTTGCTTGGTTTGCCTGTCCTGTTCAGACGGGCCTGGCCACGCCCCATGCCTATATAAATCATTGCGCACCGCGCACACGGCATTACAGTGGGAGAGAGCGTCGTGTCAACACCTCAAGAAGAGAAGAGGGAAGAAGACGACGAAGACTGGGCCACCGTTGGCAAAAGAGCTGGTAGAAGATAGCGGAGGAGCCCGGCAGAAGGCACAAAGCACCGGAGAGCGGGAGGAGAACCGGAAAACGCAGAGAAGGCACCGGAGAGCTGGAGAAGAGGCCGGAGAGTCGGAAGAGACCCCCGAAGTCGGGAGAAGACCTCCGGAGCTGCTTAATAAATTACTTTAAAAACCTGTCTAGTATGTTTTGTTTTTTATAGACACTTTTCCTCCAGGTGAATGGGTAAGGGTACGATTTACCCCATACTCATTCACAAAGGGTGGGGGGCCGGGATCTGGGGGCCGTTACTCGCAATCCGAGGTTCCACTGTACTTGTTTTCTATCAAATACCTGAATCTGTCACTTGCAGAAATGTTGTGTGGGAATCGCAATGGAATTTTAAGGCTCCCTTCACAATTGGCGACTTGGAATCGCCGTGATTTGCTTCTAGAATTCGATTTTGGAGTCAATGGACTTTCCCAAAGGCAAACCACGTTAACTGTTCACTGCGAATTTCCTCCAATTTTCTTGTCACAGTGGTTGAAAATGAACGTCACTTCGTCTCCACTAATATATAGAATATTGAACTTAAGGAAAAGGACAAACTTTTGGTGTTTTAGATAAAGTAGAGAAGGGTTAAAAAAAAAAAAAAGATTTTTCTTTGTTCCTGCGTTCCGAATTTCTCTTCAGTTCCCGTCCCGGAGATCCGACAGGAAATGAAAGAAATCTGCAAAGTAAACAGAATTCCCACGTTGGAGATTTGTCACCAAGTGTCCCCAATGGAGGATTCTTCCTCGCCTCCCGCTCCGGTAACAACTCCCAAATTGTGGGGTCCTCAACAAAATCTTTGATGTAAGATATAGGAAAGTTCATTTTGTTTCTTTTTACTATCTCCAAACCATGAAATAAATACAAAAGTGAGTACACCCCTCACATTTTTGTAAATATTTTATTAGCTCATAAGTTTACATACCCTGGCAGAATTTATGATTTCTTGGCCATTTTTCAGAGAATAGAAATGAGAACACAAAAACTTTTCTTTCACTCATGGTTAGTGTTTGGCTGAAGCCATTTATTATCAATCAACTGTGTTTACTCTTTTTATATCATAATCACAACAGAAACTACCCAAATGACCCTGATCAAAAGTTTATATACCCCGTGATTTTGGCCCTGATAACATGCACACGAGGTGACACAAAGGGCTCTTTCACACGGAGGGTCCGTTCAGGTCCGCCTGTCAGTTTTTTAGGCGGACCTGAAACGGATCCTCCATGTACCCCTATGGAAGCACGGATGTCAGCGGAGACATGTCCGCTGACATCCGCTCCGCTAAAGTGTGACGGAGGAAAACCCTATTTTTCCTTCCGTCGGCGGAGCGGATCGGATGACAACGGACTCTACGGTCCGTCGTCATCCGATTCCCCATAGGGGAGAGCAGTGCTCTGACAGGGCGGTCCCTGCACAGTGTGCGGGGACCGCCCAGTCATCCGTCGGCTCAGCGGGGATCAACGGAGCGATCCCCGCTGAGCAAGCGGAGCTTCACGGGGCGGATATTCACGGATCCGCCCCGTGTGAAAGGACCCAAAGGGGTTTGAATGGCTATTAAAGGTAACCCTCCTCACCTGTGACCTGTTGGCTTGTAATTAGTGTGTGTGTATAAAAGGTCAATGAGTTTCTGGACTCCTGACAGACCCTTGCATCTTTCATCCAGTGCTGCACTGACGTTTCTGGATTCTGAGTCATGGGGAAAGCAAAAGAATTGTCAAAGGATCTGCGGGAAAAGGAAGTTGAACTGTATAAAACAGGAAAGGGATATAAAAAGATATCCAAGGAATTGAGAATGCCAATCAGCAGTGTTCAAACTCTAATCAAGAAGTGGAAAATGAGGGTTCCGGTGACACCAAACCACGGTCAGGAAGACCAACTAAAATTTCAGTCACAACTGCCAGGAAAATTGTTGGGGAGGCAAAGAAATCCCCACAAATACCTTCAGGTGAAATACAGGACTCTCTGAAAACATGGGGTGTGGCTGTACAAGATGCACAATAAGGGGACACTTGAAGAAAGACGGGCTGCATGGTCGAGTCTCCAGAAGAAAGTCATTACTACACAAATGTCACAAAGTATCCACTTACAATACACCAAACAGCACAGAGACAAGACTCAAACCTTCTGCCACAAAGTCATTTTTAGTGATGAGACCAAAATTTAGCTTGATGAAAGGTCCACCATTCCTACTGTGAAACACGGTGGTGGATCGCTGATGTTTTGGGGATGTGTGAGCTACAAAGACACAGGAAATGTGGTCACAATTGTTGGCAAGATGAATGCAGAATGTTATCAGAAAATACTGGAGGAACATTTCATTCATCAGTCAGGAAGCTGCGCATGGGATGGACATTCCAACATGACAATGACCCAAAACACAAGGCCAAGTCCTCCTGTCATTGGCTACAGCAGAAAAAAATGAAGGTTCTGGAGGGGCCGTCTCAGTCTCCTGACCTCAATATCATGGAGCCCCTCTGGGGAGATCTCAAACGTGCCGTTCATGTGAGACAGCCCAAGAATTTACAGGAACTGGAAGAGGAATGAGGAGCTTTTCCACCTGAGGAGATAAAGAGCCTCGTCCACAAATACCACAAAACACTTCAAGCCGTTATTGATGGTAAAGGGGGCGATACACGGTATTTAACCACTTGCCGACCGCCGCGTGTACATTTATGTCGGCATAATGGCACGGCTGCGCAAAGGGACGTACCTGTGCGTCCTTTTGAATCTGCCGCCTATCGGGCGCACGTGCGCCCCTGCCGTGAGCTCCGTGACTGTGCCCGCGGGACCTGTGGACTCGATGTCCGCCGGTGTCCCGCGATCGTGTCACGGAGAGGCAGAACAGGGAGATGCAAGTGTAAACAAGGCATATTTCCCTGTTCTGCCTTGTGACAGGACACTGATCTACTGTTCCCTGTCATCGGGAGCAGTGATCAGTGTCGTGTCACTTGTAGCCCAGCCCCCTCACTGTTAGAATCACTCCCTAGGACACACTTAACCCCTTGATCGCGCCCCCCTAGTGTTAACGCCTTCTCTGCCAGTGTCATTTTCACAGTAATCAGTGCATTTTTATAGCACTGATCGCTGTATACATGACAATGGTCCCAAAATGGTGTCAAAAGTGTCCAATGTGTCCGACATAAAGTCGCAATCACGACAAAAAAAAAAATCGCTGATCGCCGCCATTACTAGTAAAAAAAAAAAAAAGAATAAAAATGCCATAAAACGATCCCCTATTTTGTAGACGCTATAACTTTTGCGCAAACCAATCAATACGCACTTATTGCGATTTTTTTTTTTTTTTACCAAATCTATGTAGAAGAATACGTATCGGCCTAAACTGAGGAAAATTTTATTAAAAAAAAAAAAAAATGGGTATTTATTATAGCAAAAAGTAAAAAATGGTGGTTTTTTTCCAAACTGGACACTCTTCTTTTGTTTATAGCGCAAAAAATAAAAACCGCAGAGGTGATCAAATACCACCAAAAGAAAGCTCTATTTGTTGGGAAAAAGGGACGTAATTTTAGTTTGGGAGCCACGCCGCACGACCGCGCAATTGTCAGTTAAAGCGACACAGTGCCGAATCGCAAAAAATGTCCCGGTCATTTGGCAGCCAAATCCTCCGGGGCTGAAGTGGCTAAGAACTGGGGTATGTAAACTTTTGATCAGGGTGATTTGGGTAGTTTCTGTTGTGATTATGATTGAAAAAATAAAATAAAAGAGTAAACACAGTTGATTGATAATAAATGGCTTCAGCCAAACACCAACCATGAGTGATAGAAAAGGTTTTGTGTCATTCAGATTAGGAAATCTGCCTAGTAACAGGGAGAATTTTTTTTTTTTACAGATTATTTTTTTTTATATTAAAGGGAAGCTGCTGATGATGAAAAGTTTTTTTTTTTTTTTTAGGGTGGAACTCCGCTTTAACCACTTCCCATCCGGACCAATTCTGGCACTTCGCTCCAACATGTAAGAAAATTACATAGAACCCCCAAACATTATGTATGTTTTTTTTTTAGCAGAGACCCTAGAGAATAAAATGGCGGTCATTGCAACTTTTTATCTCGCACGGTAATTGCGCAGAAATTTTTCAAACACGTTTTTTTGAGAAAAAAAAAAAAAACTGTTTTTAATGCATAACGTGAAAAATGATGTTACGCCGGCGATCGAGTCCGCGAGACCCGCGGTCCGACTCACGGGGATGGCGGCAGGGTCACGACCACATGGACAGGCACTTAAAGGGGATGTACAGGTAAGTTGATGCGCCTGTCCGTGTCATTCTGCCGACATATATATACAGTGGGTGGTTGGCAAGTGGTTAATTATCACATACGTAAAAAATATATATATATATTGAAAATATATTTCTCTTCCATGTGGGTATACCTGGTGATCCTGCCACAAAAGCTCTTCATTTAGGCCCTTCCTGTTATGGGGTGACAACTGTCTCCCAACCGTGCTCCTGTGTTGTCCCCAGTCACATGTGTCCCTGGTGGAAATGACAAGTGGCCGTGCTGACACACACATTGCACTGGCATGGTCCACTGTTGCCTTTACCCGCTTACCCTGCCAGCCTGGGGACACCGACCAGGAACATTCCCCCCTCTCACACATGTTCGGCAAAGTAGGTGGGGTCAGGCCCCTGTGAGTGCAAGGCCTTAGGCCACCGCCTACTTTGCCTAATTAGAGAGCCGCCTCTGGTTGTCGCTATCCGGAAGGTGCAATGCAATGATGTGCAATCAAGTTCATGGTGACAGAATATGACTTGAAAGAGGCGGGAGGAGATCAGCAGTGCTGAGCTGTAAATAAAGACGAAAAAAAGGTGAAAACAATCATTTTATTAAAGCTCAGGAATTGTTTATAATACACAGCGCTTTATCAAACTCAATGTCATCCAGTTATGGGTCACATCTACTTTTACATAAAATTCTAGTTGCCTGACTGTCTCTGAGTTTCTGAATTACTGACCCAGAACAGCCTGTCTAAGTGAGTGAAGAGAGAGAACTCCCGATCTGTGCCGGAGACTTAGAAAGTGATGAAGTCTTTGGAGCAGCATGACAGCCAGAGAGTTGGCATTTTCAAGAGCAGAGCCCAGCAATGCAGCCTATATACACTCCCCGGTCACTTTATTTAGGTACACCTGTTCAGTTGCTCGGTAACACAAATTGCTAATCAGCCAATCACACAGCGGCAACACAATGCGTTTAGGGATCTAGACATGGTGAAGACGACTTGCTGAAGTTCAAATCGAGCATCAGAATGGGGAGGAAAGGGGGTTGAAGTGACTTTGAACGCGGGATGGTTGTTGGGGACCAGGGCCGCTATCAGGAATTTTGGGGCCCCTTACACAGCTTCAGGCATGGGCCCCCTGGAGCAGAGGAGAACCAGGAGGGGGGGTGCTGCTGCCGCGAATTGAGAAGCGGGGGGGCTGCCGCGAATTGAGAAGCGGGGGGGCTGCCGCGAATTGAGAAGCGGGGGGGCTGCCGCGAATTGAGAAGCGGGGGGGTTCTGTTGCCGCAAATTGTTGAGGTCGGGGGGCTTTGGGTGCTGACGAACACAAAAAAAGGGGGCGTTGCCATCAGGACCTCCGGGCCTCTGGGGACCTCTGGGCCCCTTACAAAAAAAAATAAAAAATGTATAAAAGAAAAAAAAAGGGGGGGGTTGCCATCCGGGGCCCTAGGGACCTCCGGGCCCCTGGGGACCTCTGGGCCCCTTACAAAAAAAAATAAAAAATTACAAACAAAAAAAAAGGGGGGTTGCCATCCAGGCCCCTGGGGACCTCCGGGCCCCTTACAGGTGTACTGCTTGTACCCCCCTGATGGCGGCCCTGTTGGTGGCAGACGGGCCGGTCTGAGTATTTCTGGGATTTTCACACACAACCATCTCTCGGGATTACAGAGAATGGTGGGGAAAAAGAAAAAATATCCAGTGAGCGGCAGTTTATTCGATTTACTAAAGGAGTAGAGACTGTTCACTTGGAAAAAACGGAATGTTCTAAATGTAAAGTTGATTTTTACAGAGTTTTCACAGCTGCTATAAAGGGATTACTAGAGAGCTGTGATATGAGAAGAGGGAGCAATAAGGTCCCTACAACAATCTCTACGCACAAGTTCTGCTGGATGGGATAGCAGGAGGACTACCGAGGGTTACTTTTGGCACGGTCATGGATTAGGACCCCCCCAGAATCGATTATTTGAGGATGACATTTTAAACATAAGTTTTCTGTACATTGGGACTCTGGGAACATCCAATCGTAGGGTTTTCTTCGCTTGTCGTGGTGTTGAGTTTCTTCTTACAAAAGCTGAGATAGCAGGTTGTTATGGCCGTGGCGACCGCCCCTAAATTGCCTCCCACCGCCATCCATAGTGAGTAGCCATATTCAAAACTAGGGAATCCTGGGATTTTCAGAGAGACCTGCAGACAAAGAAAGAGGGTACAGTCAAAGGCAAATGATTATGGTTATGGTTATGGTTATGGTTATGGTTATGGTTAGCCTCGTGGAGTAAAGGGACCCCTTGACTTGAATATCTCATGCATGCCGCTAGCAACATATGCCACCTGCAAGCTGTCATAAGGGTGGGACAAGGTTAGCAAGCACATTTTTGATATACAGTGGAACCTCGGATTGCGAGTGACGCGGTTAACGAGCGTTTCGCAATACGAGCACTGTGTTTGAAAAATATCCTAACTCAGTTTGCGAGTGTTGTCTCGCAACATGAGCAGGATTCAGGCCAAAGCGGTGTGCAGTACCGCGTTTGGCCTGAGGTAGGGGGGGGAGCCGGAGCCAAGCAGAGCCGAACGGTGCCGGTCGGCACAGTTCGGAAATGCTCGAAAAGACACAGAAATACTCAATTTCCGAGCCTTTGCCAAGGTCAGCCGAGCTGTCCTCGGGCCTTTCCGGCTGTTTCTGAGGCTCTCCGGCACCCCCCGCCTCTGGCCGCATGCGGAGTTGCATGCCATTGAAGTCAATGAGGAACAAATTATTTTTGTTTCCATTGACTTCAATGGGGAAACTCGCTTTGATATGCGAGTGCTTTGGATTACGAGCATTCTCCTGGAACGGATTATGCTCGTAATCCAAGGTTCAACTGTACTAGCATTGTCCTTGACAAGCCCCCAACTTCTTCTCTCCTCCTCTCACCATCTCAGTGTATATAAACTTGTAAGCATGGCAAAGCCAAGCATGTAAGTTCATGAGGCATTTACCAACGGTGATAGAATTTCATACCCTAAAGCAGTGGTTTCCAAACTGCAGCCTGGGGGCGAGATGTGACCCTTTAGTTTGCCTTCATCTGGCCCTTGGGGCACTATTCCACCAACCGACACCAATAATGGAGCACCCTTCCCCCTACTGACACCATCAATGAGGTGATATCACCAAGGGGCACTATTCCTCCCATTAAAACCAGTGATGAGACACTGATGCCAGGGCAGTTTTTACTCCCACTGGCCACAGTCCGGCCCCCCTAAGGCCTGAAGGACAATAAACTGGCTCTTTGCTTAGAAAGTGTGGAGACCCCCCCCCCCTGCTCTAATGGAAGAGCAGTATTTCAAAATTAAGCTGCCTGTTCATGGCACAAACAGATCTTGACCAAGATGGTGGTGCTCCACCCTACAGGTGGCACTGGTGAAAGATAAGATGGCACAGTATCCCCTAAATGAAAAGATGCCCATGGTTCTCAATGATCAGATGTGCAAGTTTTAACAGGTTTGTACCCCCTGGGTTCAATATTTTTTTCCCCAAAATGTTTTGACCCCTTGTTCAAACTGTCCATTCATGGAGGCCAAACAGGTCTTGGCCATAGATTGATGTTTTTTTAACCCGACAGGTGAAAGATAGATGGCACATTATCCCTTGGATGAAAAGATGGCGAGATTCTCAATGATAAAATACACAAGTTTGGACCCCCCGGGTTGAACATTACCTTCCAAAAAGTTGCGAGCGCTCGCTCAAACTGCCCTGGTGGCCAAACAGGTCTTGGCCAAGGCTTGAGGGTCTTCCACCCAACAGGTGGCACAGGTGAAGGACAAGATGGCACAATATCCTTTGAATGAAAAGATGGCCTCGATTCTCAATGACAAGATATACAAGTTTGAACAGATTTGAACCCCCTGGGTTGAACGTTACTTTTCAAAAGGTTTTGACCGCTCCCTTAAACTGACCGTTCTTGGTGGCCAAACAGGTCTTAGCCAAGGCCTGATGGTCTTCTACTCAACAGACGGCACAGGTGAAGGATAAGAAGACAATGGTATCTCTTCAATTCTCAATCATGAGATTTGCAAGTTTGAACGGGTTCGGACCCCTTGAATTCAAAATCGCGCGATTTTACCGCGATTTTGTGGCCGCGATTTCAGGGAATACCAGTCTATAGAGCTGAATTCGCATCGCACATGGATCAAACTCGCACAGGACCCTTTTTTCCCCGCAGCTTAGATTCGCAACGCATTGATGTGAACGGCACTAATGTCAAACAATGTTATTTAAATGACTTGCGAATTTGAGCGAACGCAACGGCTCAAATTCGCGATAGAATTCGCAGCAGTGTGAACCTAGCCTAAGGGCCGGTTCACACCATAGAAACGCAATCCGCATGCGTTCCAGGTGCTTTTTTGAATGCGAGTTTTTGACGCGTTTTTGATGCGTTCCAGTCCGTTTTTGGTACGTTTTTAATGCAGTCCAGTGCTTTTTTTCTCCCCTCTTTTTTATTAACCTTAGATAAGGACAAGTGTGTTCCGGTGCGTTTTTGGTGCATTTTACAGCGTTCCAGTACAGTCCAGTACAGGTAAAATGCAGCATGTTCTACTTTTTTTTTTCTGGAACTGGAACGCACTGGAACTGCAAGCACTGGTGTGAACTATGCCATTGAAAACCCTATAACCTACTTTCCATGCATTTTTGATGCGAAAAAAAAATAAAAAAACGCACTGGACTGCAGGTGGTGTGAACTGGCCCTTAGGTAGGCTGCTAATGTCAGCCCTGGATATGCCTCAAGGGTTAAATACTTCTAAAGGGATGAAGACCCTGCAACTTTCCTCATTAGAACGCTGAGAGTGCACCAGGTGATTGTAATGAACCAGACCCTCCCACTAGGAATCACTCAGGACAGATATTTCTTCAGAATAACAAAAGATCGGAATCTGCTACAAAGTTTGTTACGATCCCTGCAATGTACAGAGATCACCGGGTGGGGGGGGGGGGGGTTTCTTCTCAACAAAAGTGGAGTTACCTTTGAAGTTCCTGCCAGACAGTGACGTACCTCATACTGGTGGGTGTGGAAGACATAGATGGAGTATCTTATGATGGCGGCAGATGAGGACATTGCTGAAAGAGAACGGAGATGTAGAGATTATTTGGCCGGTATGGGAAGGGAAGATGGGGACCTCGTTAGATAATTGGGAATGGATCATTGTGACAGCGGCGCTGAGTTCCCTCTGACTTTATCTTTCACACACAGACTGGCAGATGACGGATCTCAGAGAACCTCATTAACATCACAAAACCGTATTGTCCTTCCAACCCGGGAACTGAACACCAACAACGGCCATATGGTGCGAAGATTGGGACAAGGCAATCCGATGATACAACGAGGCAAAGATGAGGCACTGAGTGCAGGAACTCATAGAAGCCGATATGATTGTACCTTTTATGCATTTAACCACTTCACCTCCGGAAGATTTACCACCCCTTCATGACCAGGCCATTTTTTTGCGACACGGCACTGCCTTACTTTAACTAACAATTGCGCGGCCCCTTTTTTTCCCCCCACAAATAGAGCTTTCTTTTGGTGGTATTTGAACCACCTCCTGTGTTTTTTATTTGTTTTTAATCTCTTTTATTCATTTTTCAATTTTAGACAAGATATACAAAAAAATACTTTAACCACCTCAACACCGCACGCCGTCATGTGACGTCCTGGACTTTTCGGGGGGATATCTAAATGATGGGTGCAGCCATACCTCCCAACCGGCACGGATTCTGCGGGTTTTTCCCACAAGGACACCATCTTCCCGTGGTCCCGCGAAGGACACTGTATTATTCCCGCACAGCAAGAGCCAGAGGAGGGAGGAGGTAAGACCGATCGGCGGCAATATCCCGCGGACCCCCGCCGCACAACAGTGTAGATGTAGAAAGTTTGGAACCCCGTCCAGCGTCAGGCACCCCCCCCCCCCCGCTCAATATTGTTTCCAATCAAGTCCAGCAAAAACGAAATTGCGGTCCCGCGGCATCCCCCCCCCCCCTCAACAACTTCGAAAATGAAGAGTATAAGTCCAGAAAAAAAGAACTAACTGTCCCGCGGAACCCCCCCCCCCTGCGCTCAACAACTGTAGTGACAGGCAGTGGAATTTTTAAATGTTGGGAGGTATGGGTGCAGCTAGAGGCATCTTTCAGATATCCTTCTTTTCAGCCGGTGATTCTTCACACCATAAGAACGATCATAGCGGCAGTTCCACCGCTTGCTCATTCTTATAGTCCCCTCCCGCTGCCATCCGGTGCTTCTCCAGGCTCTCCCGTGCCATCGGGGGGCCCGGAGAACGAATCGGCTGGCGCCGGATGACGAGGATAGAGATGACCGGTGACCAGATGGTCGCCGGTCATCTCTATGATCGTCGGAGGCCCCGGGCGCGACGTTATGACGTCACGCCCGGGTACCCGGAAGTAAACGAAGCCCGCAATTGCGCCTGTCGGCATGAGATCGGTGATGTTTTTTCCGATCTCATGCTTTCCAGCCTGGAGGAGAGATGTGGGGATCTTATTGACCCCGCCTCTCTCCATAAAGAGGACCTGTCACACACCATTCCTATTACAAGGGATGTTTACATTCCTTGTAATAGGAATAAAGGCGATCAATTTTTATTTATTTTTTTAAAAAGGTGTAAAAAAAAAAAAAAATTAAGTAAAAAAAATATAAATAACATTTTTTTTTTTTTTTTTTTTTTAAAACGCCCCTGTCCCCGGTAGCTTGCGCTCAGAAGCGAACACACACATAAGCCCCCCCCCCCCCCACATATGTAAACGCCATTCAAAACAAACATATGAGGTATCACCACGTGCGTTAGAGCAAGAGCAACCATTCTAGCACTAGACCTCCTCTGTAACTCTAAACTGGTAACCTGTAAAAGAATTTAAAGCGTCGCCTATGTAGATTTTTAAGTACTGAAGTTTGGCGCTATTCCACGAGCGTGCGCAATTTTAAAGCGTGGCATGTTAGGTATCTATTTACTCGGCGTAACGTCATCTTTCACATTATACCAAAAAAATTGGGCTATCTTTACTGTTTTGTTATTTTTTTTAATTTATGAAAGATAAAAAGTTGCAATGACTGCCTCTTTATTCCCTATAGAGTCTCTGCTAAAACAATATATAATGTTTGGGGGTTCTGAGTAATTTTCTAGCAAAAAAATGATGATTTTTACATGAAGGAGAGAAGTGCCGGAATAGGCCCGGTATGGAAGGGGTTAAACATTTTGTAGGATAAAATATACAGTATCTCACAAAAGTAAGTACACCCCTCACATTTGTGTAAATATTTTCTTCTACCTTTTCATATATATATAATATTTTGTTATCAAATATTTAAGTCTCTGGTATGTTACATAGTCAATAAAAATAATGAATAGTGTAATATATAGGAATGTTTGTTGTTTGTTTTTTATTTTGTTTTATTTTCCATTTTATTGTATTGCATTAAACAGGTTTGCGTTTCATCATTTGTTTGTAGTTGTAAATTATTGTTTAATAACAGTAATAATATATATATATATACACAGTATCTCACAAAAGTAAGTACACCCCTCAGTCACATTTGTGTAAATCTTTTCATGTGACAACACTGAAGAAATGACACTTTGTTACAATGTAAAGTAGTGAGTGTACACAGGGGGGGAGGAGTGTACACAGGGGGGAGGAGTGTACACAGGGGGGAGGAGTGTACACAGGGGGGAGGAGTGTACACAGGGGGGGAGTGTACACAGGGGGGGGAGTGTACACAGGGGGGGAGGAGTGTACACAGGGGGAGGAGTGTACACAGGGGGAGGAGGAGTGTACACAGGGGGGAGGAGTGTACACAGGGGGGGAGGAGTGTACACAGGGGGGGAGGAGTGTACACAGGGGGGAGGAGTGTACACAGGGGGGAGGAGTGTACAGCTTGTATAACAGTGTAAATTTCCTGTCCCCTCAAAATAACTCAACACACAGCCATTCATGTCTAAACCGCTGGCAACAAAAGTGAGGACACCCCTAAGTGAAAATTTCCAAATTAGGCCCAATTAGCCATTTTCCCTCCCCGGTGTCATGTGACTCGTTAGTGTTACAAGGTCTCAGGTGTGAATGGGGAGCAGGTGTGATAAATTTGGTGTTATCGCTCTCACTCTCTCATACTGGTCACTGGAAGTACAACATGGCACCTCATGGCAAAGAACTCTCTGAGGATCTGAAGAAAAGAATTGTTGCTCTACATAAAGATGGGCGGGGCTATAAGAAGATTGCCAAGACCCTGAAACTGAGCTGCAGCGCGGTGGCCAAGACCATCCAGCGGTATAACAGGACAGGTTCCCCTCAGAACAGGCCTCGCCATGGTCCACCAAAGAAGTTGAGGTCACGTGCTCAGCATCATATCCAGAGGTTGTCTTTGGGAAATAGACGTATGAGTGCTGCCAGCATTGCTGCAGAGGGTGAAGGGGTGGGGGAGGGTCAGCCTGTCAGTGCTCAGACCATACGCCGCACACTGCATCAAATTGGTCTGCATGGCTGTCGCCCCAGAAGGAAGCCTCTTCTAAAGATGATGCACAAGAAAGAGCCACAAACAGATTTCTGAAGACAAGCAGACTAAGGACATGGATTACTGGAACCATGTCCTGTGGTCTGATGAGACCAAGATAAACGTATTTGGTGTCAGATGGTGTCAGGCGTGTGTGGCGGCAACCAGATGAGGAGGACAAAGACAAGTGTGTCTTCCCTACAGTCAGGCATGGTGGGGGGAGTGTCATGGTCTGGGGCTGCATGAGTGCTGCCGGCACTGGGGGGCTACAGATCATTGAGGGGACCATGAATGCCAACATGTACTGTGACATACTGAAGCAGAGCATGATCCCCTCCCTTCAGAGACTGGACCGCAGGGTAGTATTCCAACATGATAACCACCCCAAACACACCTCCAAGACCACCACTGCCTTGCTAAAGAAGCTGAGGGTAAAGGTGATGGACTGGCCAATCATGTCTCCAGACCTAAACCCTATTGAGTTAAAGGGTTTTGGTCTTATTCAGAAATATTGTGTAAAAGTTGCAGAGTTTCTTCCCATAATTGCCATATTTTTGAGGTTTCTTTACTCCTCAGGTGCAGGAGGTCATCCATTGGCCGGCACCCGCTGATCAGCTTCTGCTGTGACTAATCCCAGCAGAGGCAGAGCACCGGTGGGGTGTGCGCCCCCTATGCAGAAGTGTAGAATCCCGTATATACTGTATCCCTGGTTCTGCCCAGAATGGCCGCCCTGTACCAATAAATCTGCTAGAGGGGGGTTGTGAACTATTTAACAGGCGGCATTCATTATTTCGGATAATTCGTAACTTCAGATAAATTCGTATTCGTTACGTTTACTAACAGACAAATTTGAAAGTAAATTCCAATACCTATCATTTAAAAGTCAGTTATTATCAGTTAGTTCAGAATTTGGAATGTCCGGATATTCTTTCTTATTTTAGAATTTCTGAATTTTCGAATATCCAAATTTCTGAATTTCCAAATTTATTCGAAATAACGAATTTCCATCATAACTAATGACCCAGAATTTTTTTTATTTTTTTACGAAAACAGGGATGGACTGGCCATCGGGACTACTGGGAGATTCCCGGTGGGCCGATGGCTCAGTGGGCCGGTTGCAGTGTTGCCAACCGCCCGTAGATTTGCTCCTATTTTCGGCCCGGGGCACCCGCAAATGTCCGTTACGGGCAGCGGTGCCCGTAAAAAAGATGGCCGCGAGCCGACCATGTAACTACGCATGCGCCGTTCCGAAGCCAGCTGGGCTCGGGAAAGCTCGTACTCGCTCGGCCGGGTGGCGCATGCGCAGTAACGTAATGGCGCCATCTGGCGCCATTTTTTAATAGATGCCAGAGTACACTTGTTCTTGGGTAAGACACGGCGGCCGCTTCTCGTGCACTCGCTGTAGGCGGAGGAGCCGAGGAGGGGCAAGGCAAGGCAAGTGAGGAGGAGAGTGACACTGGGGCAGAGGATGACATTACTGGGGACAGCGGCTGACGCTACTGGGTCTGGGGACAGACGAAAGAGGATGGCATGGCATTACTGGGGGGGGGGGTGAGGCCATGGCATGCAGGGGGACAGTGAAGGACACTGATGTGCTGCCCTGTGGAGAGGTGAAAGGGGCACAGCACAGGAGAAGGACACACTGGTGTGGAGACTGTAGTATGATGGTGGACAGAGGAGGAGGCTACTGTGATGAGGGGGTGAGGAGGACACTATCATCATGTCTGAGTGCAGCCTCTGTCCCCCTCCTGTAGTATGTACCATGTCTGCAGTCTCTGACCCTTGCCTGTAGTACGTTTTGCAGTCTCTGACCCTCTCCTGTACTATGTCTGCAGTCTCTGACCCTTGCCTGTAGTACGTTTTGCAGTCTCTGACCCTTGCCTGTAGCACGTTTTGCAGTCTCTGACCCTCTCCTGTACAGTGTCTGCAGTCTCTGACCCTCGCCTGTAGCACGTTTTGCAGTCTCTGACCGTCGCCTGTACTATGTCTGCAGTCTCTGACCCTTGCCTGTAGCACGTTTTGCAGTCTCTGACCCTCTCCTGTACCATGTCTGCAGTCTCTGACCCTCACCTGTAGCACGTTTTGCAGTCTCTGACCCTCTCCTGTACCATGTCTGTAGTCTCTGACCCTCACCTGTAGTACGTTTTGCAGTCTCTGACCCTCTCCTGTACTATGTCTGCAGTCTCTGACCCTTGCCTGTAGTACGTTTTGCAGTCTCTGACCCTTGCCTGTAGCACGTTTTGCAGTCTCTGACCCTCTCCTGTACAGTGTCTGCAGTCTCTGACCCTCGCCTGTAGCACGTTTTGCAGTCTCTGACCGTCGCCTGTACTATGTCTGCAGTCTCTGACCCTTGCCTGTAGCACGTTTTGCAGTCTCTGACCCTCTCCTGTACCATGTCTGCAGTCTCTGACCCTACCCTGTAGCACGTTTTGCAGTCTCTTACCCTCTCCTGTACCATGTCTGTAGTCTCTGACCCTCACCTGTAGTACGTTTTGCAGTCTCTGACCCTCGCCTGTACTATGTCTGCAGTCTCTGACCCTTGTCTGTAGCACGTTTTGCAGTCTCTGACCCTCTCCTGTACCATGTCTGCAGTCTCTGACCCTCGCCTGTAGCACGTTTTGCAGTCTCTGACCCTCACCTGTACCATGTCTGTAGTCTCTGACCCTCACCTGTAGTACGTTTTGCAGTCTCTGACCCTCGCCTGTACTATGTCTGCAGTCTCTGACCCTCGCCTGTAGCACGTTTTGCAGTCTCTAACCCTCTCCTGTACCATGTCTGCAGTCTCTGACCCTCGCCTGTACTATGTCTGCAGTCTCTGACCCTCGCCTGTAGTACGTTTTGCAGTCTCTAACCCTCTCCTGTACTATGTCTGCAGTCTCTGACCCTCGCCTGTAACACGTTTTGCAGTCTCTGACCCTCTCCTGTACCATGTCTGCAGTCTCTGACCCTCACCTGTAGCATGTTTTGCAGTCTCTAACCCTCTCCTGTACCATGTCTGCAGTCTCTGACCCTCGCCTGTAGCACGTTTTGCAGTCTCTGACCCTCTCCTGTACCATGTCTGCAGTCTCTGACCCTCGCCTGTAGCACGTTTTGCAGTCTCTGACCATCTCCTGTACCATGTCTGCAGTCTCTGACCCTCGCCTGTAGTACGTTTTGCAGTCTCTGACCCTCTCCTGTAGTACGTTTTGCAGTCTCTGACCCTCTCCTGTACCATGTCTGCAGTCTCTGACCCTCTCCTGTAGTATTTCTGCAGTCTCTGACCCTCGCCTGTAGCACGTTTTGCAGTCTCTGACCCTCGCCTGTAGCACGTTTTGCAGTCTCTGACCCTCTCCTGTACCATGTCTGCAGTCTCTGACCCTCGCCTGTAGCACGTTTTGCAGTCTCTGACCCTCTCCTGTACCATGTCTGCAGTCTCTGACCCTCACCTGTAGCACGTTTTGCAGTCTCTGACCCTCTCCTGTACCATGTCTGCAGTCTCTGACCCTCGCCTGTAGTACGTTTTGCAGTCCCTGACCCTCTCCTGTAGTACGTTTTGCAGTCTCTGACCCTCTCCTGTACCATGTCTGCAGTCTCTGACCCTCTCCTGTAGTATTTCTGCAGTCTCTGACCCTCGCTTGTAGCACGTTTTGCAGTCTCTGACCCTCTCCTGTACCATGTCTGCAGTCTCTGACCCTCGCCTGTAGCACGTTTTGCAGTCTCTGACCCTCTCCTGTACCATGTCTGCAGTCTCTGACCCTCTCCTGTACCATGTCTGCAGTCTCTGACCCTCGCCTGTAGTACGTTTTGCAGTCTCTGACCCTCTCCTGTAGTACGTTTCGCAGTCTCTGACCCTCTCCTGTACCATGTCTGCAGTCTCTGACCCTCGCCTGTAGCACGTTTTGCAGTCTCTGACCGTCGCCTGTACTATGTCTGCAGTCTCTGACCCTTGCCTGTAGCACATTTTGCAGTCTCTGACCCTCTCCTGTACCATGTCTGCAGTCTCTGACCCTCACCTGTAGCACGTTTTGCAGTCTCTGACCCTCTCCTGTACCATGTCTGTAGTCTCTGACCCTCACCTGTAGTACGTTTTGCAGTCTCTGACCCTCTCCTGTACTATGTCTGCAGTCTCTGACCCTTGCCTGTAGTACGTTTTGCAGTCTCTGACCCTTGCCTGTAGCACGTTTTGCAGTCTCTGACCCTCTCCTGTACAGTGTCTGCAGTCTCTGACCCTCGCCTGTAGCACGTTTTGCAGTCTCTGACCGTCGCCTGTACTATGTCTGCAGTCTCTGACCCTTGCCTGTAGCACGTTTTGCAGTCTCTGACCCTCTCCTGTACCATGTCTGCAGTCTCTGACCCTACCCTGTAGCACGTTTTGCAGTCTCTTACCCTCTCCTGTACCATGTCTGTAGTCTCTGACCCTCACCTGTAGTACGTTTTGCAGTCTCTGACCCTCGCCTGTACTATGTCTGCAGTCTCTGACCCTTGCCTGTAGCACGTTTTGCAGTCTCTGACCCTCTCCTGTACCATGTCTGCAGTCTCTGACCCTCGCCTGTAGCACGTTTTGCAGTCTCTGACCCTCACCTGTACCATGTCTGTAGTCTCTGACCCTCACCTGTAGTACGTTTTGCAGTCTCTGACCCTCGCCTGTACTATGTCTGCAGTCTCTGACCCTCGCCTGTAGCACGTTTTGCAGTCTCTAACCCTCTCCTGTACCATGTCTGCAGTCTCTGACCCTCGCCTGTACTATGTCTGCAGTCTCTGACCCTCGCCTGTAGTACGTTTTGCAGTCTCTAACCCTCTCCTGTACTATGTCTGCAGTCTCTGACCCTCGCCTGTAGCACGTTTTGCAGTCTCTGACCCTCTCCTGTACCATGTCTGCAGTCTCTGACCCTCACCTGTAGCATGTTTTGCAGTCTCTAACCCTCTCCTGTACCATGTCTGCAGTCTCTGACCCTCGCCTGTAGCACGTTTTGCAGTCTCTGACCCTCTCCTGTACCATGTCTGCAGTCTCTGACCCTCGCCTGTAGCACGTTTTGCAGTCTCTGACCATCTCCTGTACCATGTCTGCAGTCTCTGACCCTCGCCTGTAGTACGTTTTGCAGTCTCTGACCCTCTCCTGTAGTACGTTTTGCAGTCATGACCCTCTCCTGTACCATGTCTGCAGTCTCTGACCCTCTCCTGTAGTATTTCTGCAGTCTCTGACCCTCGCCTGTAGCACGTTTTGCAGTCTCTGACCCTCGCCTGTAGCACGTTTTGCAGTCTCTGACCCTCTCCTGTACCATGTCTGCAGTCTCTGACCCTCGCCTGTAGCACGTTTTGCAGTCTCTGACCCTCTCCTGTACCATGTCTGCAGTCTCTGACCCTCACCTGTAGCACGTTTTGCAGTCTCTGACCCTCTCCTGTACCATGTCTGCAGTCTCTGACCCTCGCCTGTAGTACGTTTTGCAGTCCCTGACCCTCTCCTGTAGTACGTTTTGCAGTCTCTGACCCTCTCCTGTACCATGTCTGCAGTCTCTGACCCTCTCCTGTAGTATTTCTGCAGTCTCTGACCCTCGCTTGTAGCACGTTTTGCAGTCTCTGACCCTCTCCTGTACCATGTCTGCAGTCTCTGACCCTCGCCTGTAGCACGTTTTGCAGTCTCTGACCCTCTCCTGTACCATGTCTGCAGTCTCTGACCCTCTCCTGTACCATGTCTGCAGTCTCTGACCCTCGCCTGTAGTACGTTTTGCAGTCTCTGACCCTCTCCTGTAGTACGTTTTGCAGTCTCTGACCCTCTCCTGTACCATGTCTGCAGTCTCTGACCCTCTCCTGTAGTATTTCTGCAGTCTCTGACCCTCGCCTGTAGCACGTTTTGCAGTCTCTGACCCTCTCCTGTACCATGTCTGCAGTCTCTGACCCTCGCCTGTAGTACGTTTTGCAGTCTCTGACCCTCTCCTGTACCATGTCTGCAGTCTCTGACCCTCTCCTGTACCATGTCTGCAGTCTCTGACCCTCGCCTGTAGCACGTTTTGCAGTCTCTGACCCTCTCCTGTACCATGTCTGCAGTCTCTGACCCTCACCTGTAGCACGTTTTGCAGTCTCTGACCCTCTCCTGTACCATGTCTGCAGTCTCTGACCCTCGCCTGTAGTACGTTTTGCAGTCTCTGACCCTCGCCTGTAGTACGTTTTGCAGTCTCTGACCCTCTCCTGTACCATGTCTGCAGTCTCTGACCCTCTCCTGTAGTACGTTTTGCAGTCTCTGACCCTCTCCTGTACCATGTCTGCAGTCTCTGACCCTCGCCTGTAGTACGTTTTGCAGTCTCTGACCCTCTCCTGTAGTACGTTTTGCAGTCTCTGACCCTCGCCTGTAGTACGTTTTGCAGTCTCTGACCCTCTCCTGTACCATGTCTGCAGTCTCTGACCCTCTCCTGTAGTATTTCTGCAATAAAGGAGGGCTACAGGAATGAAGGAATGTTCTGCCACTGCTGGTCATGGTCACTAATGAATTAATGTTTGTAAAATTAAAGTGGGCCGGTCTGGATGAAGTCCAGGCCCAAATTTTTGTCCCAGTCCATCCCTGAACTAAAACAAAAACAAACAATTTTTTTGGCAGTGCACATGTCTATTTTTTGGATAGCGTGTAGAAGGATTCCGCTCCTTGTCAGGTCTCTATTGCTGTCTGTGGCCCCTGTTGGGGAGACTCCCCTCCTCCATGTGTTCTGTTTATCATTGTCACTGAAAGTGAAAGAAAATCCCAAATGTTGGGTTGTCACCAGAACAGAAATAGAGGTGAAATCATCCATCGGGGACACTGATTCTGGTGACCCTGTTTCTTCACTTTTGGCGGGATTTCCTCTCACTTCCTGTTTTGGCTATGGGACAGGAAGTGAAGGGAAGTTTCTCCAATGGGGACACAGATGGCATAAAAAAACTGAGAGGGGTTATAACCCCCCCCCCCCCCCATTACTCTTCCCAAAGCTAAGAAAATGTTGTCAGTTCTTTTTTATGCTCTTCTTTATTAGAAGTTCTGTACATACCGGTGAGGAAATAGAGACCGGAGGACAGCCGCAGGCATTGCACTTTGGTGGCTCCATCTTGGCAGCAATGAAAGTTCTTGTATCCGAAGATCAGGAAGAGGAAAGCCGCAGAGCTGATAATACTGGAGGTGACGATCAATGATCGGGTGAGGACGATGGGGGCTGAAAGGGAAAAAATAGTACATTTTGTTTTTTTTTGGTTTGTCTTTTTCCTTGCATGTGATTGGCTAATCCATTTCCTTCCATAGTGTAATTTTCACCACTTTCACTTTGGGAAAATCCCCTTACAAAGTCCACAGCCTGTTTCCCTTTAGTGAATCAACCCCCCCCTCCCCCCCCCATGGGACTTCAAAGCCATTCCAGGTCCATCCAAACAAAAGTGTGAAAAGTGCCACCAGTACCGGGACATCCAGAGCCCAGAGCAGATCAGATATGCCGACCCCCCCCCCCCCCAAGATGTATGAGAGTTATGTGTCAGCAAAAATCCCCCCCCCCAAGATGTATGAGAGTTATGTGTCAGCAAAAATCCCCCCCCCAAGATGTATGAGAGTTATGTGTCAGCAAAAATCCCCCCCAACAAGATGTATGAGAGTTATGTGTCAGCAAAAATCCCCCCCCCCAACAAGATGTATGAGAGTTATGTGTCAGCAAAAATCCCCCCCCCCCAAGATGTATGAGAGTTATGTGTCAGCAAAAATCCCCCCCACCAAGATGTATGAGAGTTATGTGTCAGCAAAAATCCCCCCCCACCAAGATGTATGAGAGTTATGTGTCAGCAAAAATCCCCCCCCCCAAGATGTATGAGAGTTATGTGTCAGCAAAAATCCCCCCCCCCAAGATGTATGAGAGTTATGTGTCAGCAAAAATCCCCCCCCCACCAAGATGTATGAGAGTTATGTGTCAGCAAAAATCCCCCCCCAAGATGTATGAGAGTTATGTGTCAGAAAACCCCCCCCCCCCAAGATGTATGAGAGTCATGTGTCAGCAAAAATCCCCCCCCCCACCAAGATGTATGAGAGTCATGTGTCAGCAAAAATCCCCCCCTACCAAGATGTATGAGAGTTATGTGTCAGCAAAAATCCCCCCCCAAGATGTATGAGAGTTATGTGTCAGCAAAATCCCCCCCCACCAAGATGTATGAGAGTTATGTGTCAGCAAAAATCCCCCCCCCACCAAGATGTATGAGAGTTATGTGTCAGCAAAAATCCCCCCCCAAGATGTATGAGAGTTATGTGTCAGCAAAAATCCCCCCCCCCACCAAGATGTATGAGAGTTATGTGTCAGCAAAAATCCCCCCCCCCCACCAAGATGTATGAGAGTCATGTGTCAGCAAAAATCCCCCCCCACCAAGATGTATGAGAGTTATGTGTCAGCAAAAATCCCCCCCAAGATGTATGAGAGTTATGTGTCAGCAAAAATCCCCCCCCCACCAAGATGTATGAGAGTTATGTGTCAGCAAAACCCCCCCCCACCAAGATGTATGAGAGTTATGTGTCAGCAAAAATCCCCCCCCCACCAAGATGTATGAGAGTTATGTGTCAGCAAAAATCCCCCCCAAGATGTATGAGAGTTATGTGTCAGCAAAAATCCCCCCCCCCACCAAGATGTATGAGAGTTATGTGTCAGCAAAAATCCCCCCCCCCAAGATGTATGAGAGTTATGTGTCAGCAAAAATCCCCCCCCAAGATGTATGAGAGTTATGTGTCAGCAAAAATCCCCCCCAACAAGATGTATGAGAGTTATGTGTCAGCAAAAATCCCCCCCCCCCAACAAGAAGTATGAGAGTTATGTGTCAGCAAAAATCCCCCCCCCCCCAAGATGTATGAGAGTTATGTGTCAGCAAAAATCCCCCCCACCAAGATGTATGAGAGTTATGTGTCAGCAAAAATCCCCCCCCACCAAGATGTATGAGAGTTATGTGTCAGCAAAAATCCCCCCCCCCCAAGATGTATGAGAGTTATGTGTCAGCAAAAATCCCCCCCCCCAAGATGTATGAGAGTTATGTGTCAGCAAAAATCCCCCCCCCACCAAGATGTATGAGAGTTATGTGTCAGCAAAAATCCCCCCCCAAGATGTATGAGAGTTATGTGTCAGAAAACCCCCCCCCCAAGATGTATGAGAGTCATGTGTCAGCAAAAATCCCCCCCCCCACCAAGATGTATGAGAGTCATGTGTCAGCAAAAATCCCCCCCTACCAAGATGTATGAGAGTTATGTGTCAGCAAAAATCCCCCCCCCAAGATGTATGAGAGTTATGTGTCAGCAAAAATCCCCCCCACCAAGATGTATGAGAGTTATGTGTCAGCAAAAATCCCCCCCCACCAAGATGTATGAGAGTTATGTGTCAGCAAAAAATCCCCCCCCAAGATGTATGAGAGTTATGTGTCAGCAAAAAATCCCCCCCCCACCCAAGATGTATGAGAGTTATGTGTCAGCAAAAATCCCCCCCCCCACCAAGATGTATGAGAGTCATGTGTCAGCAAAAATCCCCCCCCACCAAGATGTATGAGAGTTATGTGTCAGCAAAAATCCCCCCCAAGATGTATGAGAGTTATGTGTCAGCAAAAATCCCCCCCCCACCAAGATGTATGAGAGTTATGTGTCAGCAAAACCCCCCCACCAAGATGTATGAGAGTTATGTGTCAGCAAAAATCCCCCCCCACCAAGATGTATGAGAGTTATGTGTCAGCAAAAATCCCCCCCAAGATGTATGAGAGTTATGTGTCAGCAAAAATCCCCCCCCCACCAAGATGTATGAGAGTTATGTGTCAGCAAAAATCCCCCCCCCAAGATGTATGAGAGTTATGTGTCAGCAAAAATCCCCCCCCAAGATGTATGAGAGTTATGTGTCAGCAAAAATCCCCCCCAACAAGATGTATGAGAGTTATGTGTCAGCAAAAATCCCCCCCCCCCCAACAAGATGTATGAGAGTTATGTGTCAGCAAAAATCCCCCCCCCCCCCAAGATGTATGAGAGTTATGTGTCAGCAAAAATCCCCCCCACCAAGATGTATGAGAGTTATGTGTCAGCAAAAATCCCCCCCCACCAAGATGTATGAGAGTTATGTGTCAGCAAAAATCCCCCCCCCCCAAGATGTATGAGAGTTATGTGTCAGCAAAAATCCCCCCCCCCAAGATGTATGAGAGTTATGTGTCAGCAAAAATCCCCCCCCCCCACCAAGATGTATGAGAGTTATGTGTCAGCAAAAATCCCCCCCCAAGATGTATGAGAGTTATGTGTCAGAAAACCCCCCCCCCAAGATGTATGAGAGTCATGTGTCAGCAAAAATCCCCCCCCCCACCAAGATGTATGAGAGTCATGTGTCAGCAAAAATCCCCCCCTACCAAGATGTATGAGAGTTATGTGTCAGCAAAAATCCCCCCCCAAGATGTATGAGAGTTATGTGTCAGCAAAAATCCCCCCCCACCAAGATGTATGAGAGTTATGTGTCAGCAAAAATCCCCCCCCACCAAGATGTATGAGAGTTATGTGTCAGCAAAAATCCCCCCCCAAGATGTATGAGAGTTATGTGTCAGCAAAAATCCCCCCCCCACCAAGATGTATGAGAGTTATGTGTCAGCAAAAATCCCCCCCCCCACCAAGATGTATGAGAGTCATGTGTCAGCAAAAATCCCCCCCCACCAAGATGTATGAGAGTTATGTGTCAGCAAAAATCCCCCCCCAAGATGTATGAGAGTTATGTGTCAGCAAAAATCCCCCCCCCCACCAAGATGTATGAGAGTTATGTGTCAGCAAAACCCCCCCCCACCAAGATGTATGAGAGTTATGTGTCAGCAAAAATCCCCCCCCAAGATGTATGAGAGTTATGTGTCAGCAAAAATCCCCCCCCCACCAAGATGTATGAGAGTTATGTGTCAGCAAAAATCCCCCCCCCACCAAGATGTATGAGAGTTATGTGTCAGCAAAAATCCCCCCCACCAAGATGTATGAGAGTTATGTGTCAGCAAAAATCCCCCCCCCCCAACAAGATGTATGAGAGTTATGTGTCAGCAAAAATCCCCCCCCCCACCAAGATGTATGAGAGTTATGTGTCAGCAAAAATCCCCCCCCAAGATGTATGAGAGTTATGTGTCAGCAAAAATCCCCCCCCCCCAACAAGATGTATGAGAGTTATGTGTCAGCAAAAATCCCCCCCCCCCAAAAAATGTGCTTCCTAGTACAAATCATCTACCCCTCAAATTTCCCCTCCGAGCACAAATCCTCCATCCTACAAAAAATGTCCTCTCCTAGCACACATCACCCCCTCCCCATATTACCTTTTCCAGCACAAGCCCCCCAAATCCCCCCCTCCTCCTAGTACAAATCCTCTACCCCTCAAATTTCCCCTCCGAGCACAAATCCTCCATCCTACAAAAAATTTCCCCTCCTAGCACACCCCCCTCCCCCATATTACCTTTTCCAGCACAACACCCCCAACCCCCCCCCCCCCCCGTCCTCCTAGCACAGATCCTCTGCCCCTCAAATTTCCCCTCTGAGCACAAATCCTCCTCCCTACAAAAAATGTCCTCTCCTAGCACACATCACCCCCCCCCCATATTACCTTTTTCAGCACAAACCCCCCAATCCCCCCCCACCCTAGTACAAATCCTCTACCCCTCAAATTTCCCCTCCGAACACAAATCCCCCTCCCTGCACAAACTCCCTTCCCCAAATCCTCCATCCTAACAAAAATCCCCCCCAAATCCCCCTCCCTAGCACAAATTACCTCCAAACACCCCTACTAGCACAAATCCCCCTACCAACAATACATTTCCTCTCCTATCACACATCACCCCCCACCATCATATTACCTTTTCCAGCACAAATCCCCTCCCTCCTAGCACAAATCCCCTGTGCCTCAAATTTCCCCTCCAAGCACAAATCACCCTCCCTGCACAAACTCCCTTCCCCAAATCCTCCATCCTAACACAAATCCCCTCCCCCCCAAATTTCCTCTCCTAGTACAAATCACCCCCCCCACCACCACCACCCCCTATTACATTTTGTAGCACAAACCCACCAGATCCCTCCCTCCTAGCAAAAATCCCCGCACCCTCCTCTGAACCACCACTCCTAGCCCACCTCCCCAAGTGTCCACACCTCAAAAAATTCTTACCTCCTGCCAACCCCCAAATTCCTCCTCCCAACATATTTTTTTTTTCATCCTCACCTACTATGTAACACAAATCCCCCCCCCCCCATCACCTGATCGCTCATCCATGTCTTTATGGTGTGCAGTCATGTTGGAACAGGGAGGGGCCGTCCCCAAACTCCTCCCACAAAGTTGGTAGCATCAAATTGCCCAAAATGTCTTGGTATTCGGACGCCTTCAGGCCGGGTTCACACTGGGGTGACAAACGCTCCGACATTGGGAGCTCATGTCGCATGACGTGTGAAAATCAATGTTTCCCTATGAGAGACGTCTTATCTGGTCCGACACAAGTCGGTCCGACTTTGAGAATGCTCCCTGCACTACTTTGATCCGACTTCAGCCCATTGACTATCATTGAAGTCGGATCAAAGTCGGATCGCCGTCTTACATGATCCGACGTTGGCATGCGACTTGTGCTCTGCTGATCTTGAGGGGGAACTCCACGCCAAATTTTAAATAAAAAAAACCGGCATGGGTTCCCCTCCAGGAGCATACCAGGCCCTTGGGTCTGGTATGGATCTTAAGGGGAACCCCCTAAGCCGAAAAAACGGCATGGGGGTCCCCCCAAAATCCAAACCAGACCCTTATCCGAGCACCCAACCTGGCAGGCCACAGGAAAAGAGGGGGGGGGGGCGAGAGAGCCCCCCCTCCCTCCTGAACCATACCAGGCCGCATGCCCTCAACATGGGGGGTTTGGTGCTTTGGGGCAGGGGGGCGACCTGCGGCCCCCCCGCCCCAGAGCACCCTGCCCCCATGTTGATGAGGACAGGGCCTCTTCCCAACAACCCTGGCCGTTGGTTGTCAGGGTCTGCGGGCGGGGGCTTATCGGAATCCGGGAGCCCCCTTTAATAAGGTGGCCCCCAGATCCCAGCCCCCCACCCTATGTGAATGAGTATGGGGTACATCGTACCCCTACCCATTCACCTGGGGGGAAAAAATGTCAATAAAAAAACACTACACAGGTTTTTAAAGTAATTTATTACACAGCTCCAGGGGTCTTCTTCCGACTCCGGGGGTCTCTTCTGACTTCGGGGGTCTCTTCCGACTTTGGGGGTCTCCGGTGTCGTCTCCGCGCTCTCCGGTTCTTCTCTCGCTCTCCGGTTCTTTCTTCCTTCTGCCGGGCCTCCACTATCTTCTTCCAGCTCTTTTGCTAGCGGGGCCCGGTCTTCTCCGTCGCCTCCTTCCCTCTTCTCCTCTTCGATGTTGACACATCGCTTCCTCCCGCTGTAATGCCGGGTGTGCGGTGCGCTCCGATTTATATAGGCCTCTCATGACGTCACAGTCACATGCTCCGGGTGGCCCCGGAGCATGTGACTGTGATGTCATGGGAGCATGGGGCCACCCGGAGCATGTGACTGTCACGTCATGAGAGGCCTATATAAATCGGAGCGCACCGCACACCCGGCATTACAGCGGGAGGAAGCGACGTGTCAACATCGAAGAGGAGAAGAGAGAAGAAGGCGACGGAGAAGACCAGGCCCCCACTAGCAAAAGAGCTGGAAGAAGATAGCGGAGGCCCGGCAGAAGGAAGAAAGAACCGGAGAGCGAGAGAAGAACCGGAGAGCGCAGAGACGACACCGGAGACCCCCGAAGTCGGAAGAGACCCCCGGAGTCGGAAGAAGACCCCCGAAGTTGGAAGAGACCCCCGGAGTCGGAAGAAGACCCCCGGAGCTGTGTAATAAATTACTTTAAAAACCTGTGTAGTGTTTTTTTATTGAATTTTTTTCCCCCCAGGTGAATGGGTAGGGGTACGATGTACCCCATACTCATTCACATAGGGTGGGGGGCCGGGATCTGGGGGCCCCCTTATTAAAGGGGGCTCCCGGATTCCGATAAGCCCGACAACCAACGGCCAGGGTTGTCGGGAAGAGGCCCTGTCCTCATCAACATGGGGGCAGGGTGCTCTGGGGTGGGAGGGCCGCAGGTCGCCCCCCCTGCCCCAAAGCACCAAACCCCCCATGTTGAGGGCATGCGGCCTGGTACGGTTCAGGAGGGAGGGGGGCCGCTCTCTCGTCCCCCCTCTTCTCCTGCGGCCTGCCAGGTTGCGTGCTCGGATAAGGGTGTGGTTTGGATTTTGGGGAAACCCCCACGCTGTTTTTTCGGCTTAGGGTATTCCCCTTCAAATCCATACCAGACCGAAGGGCCTGGTCTGCTCCTGGAGGGGGAACCCATGCCGGTTTTTTATTTAAAATTTGGCGTGGAGTTCCCCCTCAAGATTCATACCAAACACAGTGTCTGCTATTGGCGGGGATCCAAGTCGGATCCCCGTTCATTGAAAGTCGGACATATGTTGGCTTCATGTCGCAGGGCAAAGTCGGATCCAAAGTAGGACGGCTGTCGTGTCGCACAAGTGTGAACCCAGCCTAAGAGTTCCCTTCACTGGAACTAAGGGGCCAACCCAACCCCTGAAAAACAACCCCCACACCATAATCTTCCCTCCCCCCCACCATAATCCCCCCTCCCCCCACACCATAATCCCCCCTCCACCAAATGGTTTGGACCAGTGCACAAAGCAAGGTCCATAAAGACATGAATAAGTGAGTTTGGGGTGGAGGAACTTGACTGGCCTGCACAGAGTCCTGACCTCAACCCAATAGAACACCTTTGGGATGAATTAGATCGGAGACTGTGAGCCAGGCCTTCTCATCCAACACCAGTGCCTGACCTCACAAATGCCCTTCTGGAAGAATGGTCAAAAATTCCCATAGACACCCTCCTAAACCTTGTGGACGGCCTTCCCAGAAGAGTTGAAGCTGTTATAACTGCAAAGGGCGGGGCCAACCCAATATTGAACCCTCCGGAGTAAGACTGGGATGTCATTAAAGTTCATGTGTGTGTAAAGGCAGGCGTCCCAATACTTTTGGTAATATAGTGTGTGTGTGATTCCTATATCATCAGCACCATCTAGTGACCATTATATGTTTTTTTTTTCTAGAAATATCTCAATCAGGAAAAAATAATGTATTTGTAGCCACTAGATGGTGCTGATGATCTGAGAATCACATAATAGGGGGTGTTTGTCCCGCCCACACAATGAATGTTTCACAGACCCCAATAGGTAAGTCGGCACTTTCTGTAATGAAATAAAAAAATACATTTATTATCACCAACATTTATTAGAGAAGAGCCCATTTTCAGTCCACCATTCTACACTGTAATGAGATGGATACATTGTACTTGATTAACAGAGAGACTTGTGACTCCTCCAAGCAGCCTCTATACTCTTCACCTTTTATTTCAGTTTCTGGGTTGGCCTCTAGGGGTCCAGAACAGGCCTAATAGAAAACATGGATTGCATGCGTGACGCTTAAACCTTTCCTCCTAATGCTCTACAGCAGTGGTCTCCAAACTCCGGCCCAGGGGCCAGATGTGGCCCTTTGCTGGCTTTTATCCGGCCCTTGTGTGCTTATTTCATACACTGATACCAACAATGGGGCATAAATCCCCTACTGACACAGATGAAGGCACAATTCCTTCCAATGACACCAAAGATGGGGCACAATTTCTCCCAATTACACCAACAATGGAGCCCAATGACACCAATGATGGGGCACAATTCCTACCAATGACTCCAACAATGGGGCCCAATGACACCAAAAATGGGACCCAATTCCTACCAATGACCCCAACAATGGAGCCCAATGACACCAAAGATGGGGCACAATTCCTACCAATGACCCCAAGAATGGGGCCCAATACATACCAATGACCCCAACAATGGAGCCCAATGACACCAACAATGGGGCCCAATGACACCAACAGTGGGGCCCAATGACACCAACAATGGGGCCCAATGACACCAACAATGGGGCCCAATGACACCAACAATGGGGCCCAATGACACCAACAGTGGGGCCCAATGACACCAACAGTGGGGCCCAATGACACCAACAGTGGGGCCCAATGACACCAACAGTGGGGCCCAATGACACCAACAGTGGGGCCCAATGACACCAACAGTGGGGCCCAATGACACCAACAATGGGGCCCAATGACACCAACAATGGGGCCCAATGACACTAACAGTGGGGCCCAATGACACCAACAGTGGGGCCCAATGACACCAACAGTGGGGCCCAATGACACCAACAGTGGGGCCCAATGACACCAACAATGGGGCCCAATGACACCAACAGTGGGGCCCAATGACACCTATGATGGGGCACATTTCCTCCTATTGACACCAATGATGGCATGTAGACTTGTGCACAATGGAAAAATGTGTTTAGTTTCGGTTTGTTTCTTTTCGGTCCCGCTGATTCGTAATCGTTCGTAATTTTGCTAGACGGGATTTTTTGTGTTCGGAATAATTCGTATTTTCGCAAGTGACATTTTTCTTAGAATCGGAATGATTGGTATTAATGTAAAGCCTTAGTTTTAATTGATTTATAATTCGTACTTTCGGTAGGGTACATTGTTTTTCGTTGATTCTGGACACAACTCCTACTTTCCTAACTTTTTTTGGGTTCGTTGATTCGTAATTTTCCGTGTCTCTCTCACAATGGCGCTGCCTATTATGCCTAATGTGCTTCGAATGGATTTGTACTTTTCTAAATACATTGCGGTTATTTGTAACGATTCGAAATCTCGTATTTTACTTTCGTTTTTTACATGCGGCTATAGGCTCCGCCCCCTGTACACCATTTTGAGAGGGAGTTCAGCACGGTGAGGGAGAAGCAGAGAGCAGAGCAGAGTGTTATTGTGCTTCGTATGGATTCGTACATTCGGAACTTTTTTCATAACAAATTATGCCGAAGACATTCGGGCATTCGCTATTTGCGATATAATTTATTTCGGATTCGCTTTTCTTCGTAATTGCTTTGTTCGGAAATTCGAATGCTTCCGAATGTCCGAAAGTTGCTAAATTCTGACGAATTTCGATTCGTTACGAAACGAATTGCACAAGCCTAATGGCACGCTATTTCTCCTTCTGACACCAAAGATGGGGCACAATTCCTCCCAATGACACCAACAATGGGGCCCAATGACACCAAAGATGGGACACAATTCCTACCAATGAAACCAACAATGGGGCCCAATGACACCAACAATGGGACTGAATGACACCAAAGATGGGGCACAATTCCTACCAATGACACCAACAATGGGGCCCAATGACACCAACAATGGGGCCCAATGACACCAACAATGGGGCACAATTCCTCCCAATGACACCAACAATGGGCCTCAATGACACCAACAATGGGGCACAATTCCTCCCAATGACACCAAAGATGGGGCACAATTCCTCCCATTGACACCAGTGATGGGACGCTATTTCTCCGACTAACACCAAAGATGGGGCATTGTTTATTTCCACTGACATTGGGACCTTTTCTACTCCCAATGGCCACAGTCCGGCCCCCCTTAAGTCTGAAGGACAGAAAACTGGCCCTTTGTTTAGAAAGTTTGGAGACCCCTGGATGTAGAAGTTGGATTGGAGGGAGGAGTCTCCCTGGATGTAGAAGTTGGATTGGAGGGAGGAGTCTCCCTGGATGTAGAAGTTGGATTGGAGGGAGGAGTCTCCCTGGATGTAGAAGTTGGATTGGAGGGAGGAGTCATCCCTGATGTAGAAGTTGGATTGGAGGGAGGAGTCACCCCGGATGTAGAAGTTGGATTGGAGGGAGGAGTCACCCTGGATGTAGAAATTGGATTGGAGGGAGGAGTCACCCTGGATGTAGAAGTTGGATTGGAGGGAGGAGTCACCCTGGATGTAGAAGTTGGATTGGAGGGAGGAGTCACCCCGGATGTAGAAGTTGGATTGGAGGGAGGAGTCACCCTGGATGTAGAAGTTGGATTGGAGGGAGGAGTCACCCCGGATGTAGAAGTTGGATTGGATGGAGGAGTCACCCTGGATGTAGAAGTTGGATTGGAGGGAGGAGTCACCCCGGATGTAGAAGTTGGATTGGATGGAGGAGTCACCCTGGATGTAGAAGTTGGATTGGAGGGAGGAGTCACCCCTGATGTAGAAGTTGGATTGGAGGGAGGAGTCACCCTGGATGTAGAAGTTGGATTGGAGGGAGGAGTCACCCCGGATGTAGAAGTTGGATTGGAGGGAGGAGTCACCCCTGATGTAGAAGTTGGATTGGAGGGAGGAGTCACCCCTGATGTAGAAGTTGGATTGGAGGGAGGAGTCACCCCAGATGTAGAAGTTGGATTGGAGGGAGGAGTCACCCTGGATGTAGTAGCTGGATTGGAGGGAGGAGTCACCCTGGATGTAGAAGTTGGATTGGATGGAGGAGTCACCCTGGATGTAGAAGTTGGATTGGATGGAGGAGTCACCCGTGATGTAGAAGTTGGATTGGAGGGAGGAGTCACCCGTGATGTAGAAGTTGGATTGGAGGGAAGAGTCACCCCTGATGTAGAAGTTGGATTGGAGGGAGGAGTCACCCTGGATGTAGAAGTTGGATTGGAGGGAGGAGTCACCCTGGATGTAGAAGTTGGATTGGAGGGAGGAGTCACCCTGGATGTAGAAGTTGGATTGGAGGGAGGAGTCACACTGATGTAGACGTTGGATTAGAGGGAGGAGTCACCCCTGATGTAGAAGTTGCATTGGAGGGAGGAGTCACCCCTGATGTAGAAGTTGGATTGGAGGGAGGAGTCACCCTGGATGTAGTAGTTGGATTGGAGGGAGGAGTCACCCCTGATGTAGAAGTTGGATTGGAGGGAGGAGTCACCCTGGATGTAGTAGTTGGATTGGAGGGAGGAGTCACCCCTGATGTAGAAGTTGGATTGGAGGGAGGAGTCACCCCTGATGTAGAAGTTGGATTGGAGGGAGGAGTCACCCCTGATGTAGAAGTTGGATTGGAGGGAGGAGTCACCCCTGATGTAGAAGTTGGATTGGAGGGAGGAGTCACCCTGGATGTAGAAGTTGGATTGGATGGAGGAGTCACCCCGGATGTAGAAGTTGGATTGGAGGGAGGAGTCACCCGTGATGTAGAAGTTGGATTGGAGGGAGGAGTCACCCCTGATGTAGAAGTTGGATTGGAGGGAGGAGTCACCCTGGATGTAGACGTTGGATTGGAGGGAGGAGTCACCCTGGATGTAGAAGTTGGATTGGAGGGAGGAGTCACCCCTGATGTAGAAGTTGGATTGGAGGGAGGAGTCACCCTGGATGTAGAAGTTGGATTGGAGGGAGGAGTCACCCTGGATGTAGAAGTTGGATTGGAGGGAGGAGTCACCCTGGATGTAGAAGTTGGATTGGAGGGAGGAGTCACCCTGGATGTAGAAGTTGGATTGGAGGGAGGAGTCACCCTGGATGTAGAAGTTGGATTGGAGGGAGGAGTCACCCTGGATGTAGAAGTTGGATTGGAGGGAGGAGTCACCCCTGATGTAGAAGTTGGATTGGAGGGAGGAGTCACCCCTGATGTAGAAGTTGGATTGGAGGGAGGAGTCACCCTGGATGTAGAAGTTGGATTGGAGGGAGGAGTCACCCTGGATGTAGAAGTTGGATTGGAGGGAGGAGTCACACTGATGTAGACGTTGGATTAGAGGGAGGAGTCACCCTGGATGTAGAAGGTGGATTGGAGGGAGGAGTCTCCCTGGATGTAGAAGTTGCATTGGAGGGAGGAGTCACCCCTGATGTAGAAGTTGGATTGGAGGGAGGAGTCACCCTGGATGTAGAAGTTGGATTGGATGGAGGAGTCACCCCTGATGTAGAAGTTGGATTGGAGGGAGGAGTCACCCCTGATGTAGAAGTTGGATTGGAGGGAGGAGTCACCCTGGATGTAGAAGTTGGATTGGATGGAGGAGTCACCCCTGATGTAGAAGTTGGATTGGAGGGAGGAGTCACCCCAGATGTAGAAGTTGGATTGGAGGGAGGAGTCACCCCTGATGTAGAAGTTGGATTGGAGGGAGGAGTCACCCTGGATGTAGAAGTTGGATTGGAGGGAGGAGTCTCCCTGGATGTAGAAGTTGCATTGGAGGGAGGAGTCACCCCTGATGTAGAAGTTGGATTGGAGGGAGGAGTCACCCCTGATGTAGAAGTTGGATTGGAGGGAGGAGTCACCCTGGATGTAGAAGTTGGATTGGATGGAGGAGTCACCCCTGATGTAGAAGTTGGATTGGAGGGAGGAGTCACCCCTGATGTAGAAGTTGGATTGGATGGAGGAGTCACCCCAGATGTAGAAGTTGGATTGGAGGGAGGAGTCACCCGTGATGTAGAAGTTGGATTGGAGGGAGGAGTCACCCCTGATGTAGAAGTTGGATTGGAGGGAGGAGTCACCCCTGATGTAGAAGTTGGATTGGAGGGAGGAGTCACCCGTGATGTAGAAGTTGGATTGGAGGGAGGAGTCACCCTGGATGTAGAAGTTGGATTGGAGGGAGGAGTCACACTGATGTAGACGTTGGATTAGAGGGAGGAGTCACCCCGGATGTAGAAGTTGGATTGGAGGGAGGAGTCACCCGTGATGTAGAAGTTGGATTGGAGGGAGGAGTCACCCCTGATGTAGAAGTTGGATTGGAGGGAGGAGTCACCCTGGATGTAGACGTTGGATTGGAGGGAGGAGTCACCCGGATGTAGAAGTTGGATTGGAGGGAGAAAAGTCTCCACTTACCTGGATGGGGGTTTAAATAAGAGCTAAACGCGTCACAAGTCCAAATCTTCACGAATCGGTCCCAGACACATTCCCGCCACAGACCTTTGCAGCGCATGCTCAGCATTACCGATCCCTTGCTGTTAATCTGGAGGAGGGGCAACGAGGAAATCTCACATTACAGAAATCAAAGTTGCCCGTTTAGCTCAGACTATATATAAGTATCCAGGTGATTATATAATATACGATATATATATATATACAGTAAGTATCACACACATCCATTTTTCTATGGCCAGCAGTGGCGGCCCCCCAATCCATGCGCCTGGCCCCCCTAATCTGCATGTCGGGCGCATGGATTTCAATGGATTATTTTTATTAAATTATTTTACCGGAGGCTCCAACTTCCACCACTGGCCGATTCATTCTCAGGCTTGCCGATCGCACGGGGGAGCCGGAAGAAGCACCGGAGGGCGGCAGGAGGGGAGGGGAGCCGCCATGACTTTTTTTTTTAGTTTGCAGGAAATCACCGGCAGAAAAAAAAGATATGTGGATGATGCCGGCAGCTGCACCCATCATTCAGATATCTCCACACAAAGCCCAGGACGTCAGATGACGACTCTACGAGCGGGAAGGGGTTAGCTGGGTGCCCGTGTGATTTCTATATTGTCATCACCTGTTATTTAACCACTAGGGGTCCGCCCTATAGCTGAATGACGGCCACAGCGCGGACCCCAATCGCGGGGAGGACGTCATTAGACGTCCTCCCCTTGGCGCGCGGCGCACTGTGATCACCCGAGTCATTGAGACTTGGGTGATCACAGATCCGTGTAAGGGGCTGGTCCCGGCCCCTTGCCACGTGATCAGCTGTCAGCCAATGACAGCTGATCACGTGATGTAAACAAAAGCTCGGTAATGGGTTTTTTTTCTCCTCACGCTGACAGCATGAGGAGAAAAAAAAGCCGATCACCGGCTTCTGTGCAACGGACATCGGTCCCAAAGAGGAAGAGGCAATTCTGCCTCATCTGTGCTAACAGTACCCCCTACCAGTACCCCCTACCAGTACCCCCTACCAGTGCCACCTGCCATTGCCACCTGCCAGTGCCCACAGTGCCCACCAGTGCCACCTATCAATGCCCATGAGTGCCACCTATCAATGCCCACAAGTGCCACCTATCAATACCCACCAGTGGTGCCAATCAGTGCCACCTAGCAGTGCAACTTACCAGTGCCGATCAGTGTGCCCATTATTGCCACCCATCAGTGCCACCCATAAGTGCCCATCCCTGCCAGCTATCAGTGCCACCTATCTATGCCACCTATTAGTGCCATCTATCAATGCCCTTCAGTGTCACCTCTCAGTGCCCACCAGTGCTGCCTATCAGTGCCCACCAGTGCTGCCTTATCGGTGCCCATCAATGCAGCCCATCAGTGCAGCCCATCGGTGCCCATCAGTGCAGCCCATCAGTGCAGCCCATCAGTGCAGCCCATCGGTGCCCATCAGTGCAGCCCATCGGTGCTCATCAGTGCAGCCCATTGGTGCCCATCAGTGCAGCCCATCGGTGCCCATCAGTGCAGCCCATCAGTGCCCATCAGTGCAGCCCATCGGTGCCCATCAGTGCAGCCCATTGGTGCCCATCAGTGCAGCCCATCAGTGCAGCCCATCAGTGCCCATCAGTGCAGCCCATCGGTGCCCATCAGTGCAGCCCATCGGTGCTCATCAGTGCAGCCCATTGGTGCCCATCAGTGCAGCCCATCGGTGCCCATCAGTGCAGCCCATCAGTGCCCATCAGTGCAGCCCATCAGTGCCCATCAGTGCAGCCCATCGGTGCCCATCAGTGCAGCCCATCGGTGCAGCCCATTGGTGCCCATCAGTGCAGCCCATCAGTGCCCATCAGTGCAGCCCATCGGTGCCCATCAGTGCAGCCCATCAGTGCCCATCAGTGCAGCCCATCAGTGCCCATCAGTGCAGCCCATCGGTGCCCATCAGTGCAGCCCATCGGTGCCCATCAGTGCAGCCCATCGGTGCCCATCAGTGCAGCCCATCGGTGCAGCCCATTGGTGCCCATCAGTGCAGCCCATCAGTGCCCATCAGTGCAGCCCATCGGTGCCCATCAGTGCAGCCCATCGGTGCCCATCAGTGCAGCCTCATCAGTGTACATCAATGAAGGAGAAAAATTACCGGTTTGCACAATTTTATAACAAAAAATATATATATATATATATATATATAATTCAGTATTTTTTTTTTTAAACAAAAAATAAAAACCGCAGCAGTGATCAAATACCACCAAAAGAAAGCTCTATTTGTGGGAAAAAAAATGATAAAAATGTAATTTGGGTACAGCGTTGTAGGACCGCGCAATTGTCATTCAAAGTGCATCAGCGCTGAAAGCTGAAAACTGGTCTGGGCAGGAGGGGGTATAAGTGGCCAGTAAGGAAGTGGTTAATACTGGTGAGTTTAATTCCAAGTCACAGGAGCATCGCACACTTGGAATGCAATCATTTCTTACAATTTTGAGAAAGTGCCAATAATTTTGTCCAGTCCATTGTTGGAGATTTGCGTGGAATGCGTCTGATTTGGGTCTTTGTCTCTCCATTTTTTTGTGTCATATCAATACAAACACAAAAAATAGACTTGAGAATTCCGAAACATCTGTAATTGCAAAAATTGTCTGGGTGAGGTGGGGGGTTATTATCCGGCAGACATCTGGGGGTGCCAATACTTTTTTGCCAGGACTGTTTTACCTGCCAGCAGTCTGTCAGGAGAGCGGCGATGGTGGTTGCCACGGTGAACGCCCCGCAAATGATCACAATTAGCGTTGACTCGTTGCCCATCGGATACGTTTCGTTCTTCTGCAGTCCGATCCGAGTCTTCAGAACGTAGAAGGAACCAGCCCAGAAAAAAAAACAATTTCCATATCCTAGAAAAGGCCGTCTGAAATTAAAGAGGAACTCCACTGAGCTCTACAAAAAAATCAACAAAGACGACGCCCGGAGCACCGCCGCAATGTCGTGGTGATAATTGTCTGGAGGATTATTATAGAGGAGGACCGGGTTGGAATTAGGAAATGAAGTTCGATGATTAGGACTCAACATTCCTCTTATGTTGTATTTTCTTCCTCACCAGTCGATCCCCTTTAAGAGGTCAAGCGAAACCAATCTGCTGCAAATCGAGTGATTGGTCTCTTAGCAACCCAACCAGCTGAGAATTCCCGGGAGCTTAAATAAAACTTCCGACCTGCCGGAGAGACTCCGAACGCGACTTCAAGGGTAAAGCCGGCCATCAAATCCCAGGGACTGGCAGGGGCGGATCCAGAGTCTTTTCTCGGGGGGGGGGGGGCACTGCCAAAAAATATGTGTTTTTTTCGTGGGAAATTTATCGGGGAAATGGTTGGTGTCAACGCTTCAATCATCCCGGCACCATGGTTGTTGTGGTGTCAGGATGATTGAAGCGCATTATTTATATTATTACATTGTAATATAAAATTAAATAGTTCAATGCAGAATCAGTGGGAGCCCCGAGCGTGTCACTTGCCACACGTTGTGGATTGTCACTTGCCACGTCACCTGCCACACCTTGCTGATTGTCACTTGCCTGCCACCAGATGCAGATTGTCATTTGCCACATCACCTGCCACACCTTGCTGATTGTCACTAACTAGCCTGCTACCTGCACAGTGAGGGCGGAAGTCACTGCAGGAATGCAGGGCAGGCACGGGCGGTGAGAGATAATCTCATCTCTCTGCTCCCCCGCTCCCGGCTAGCTGATTGGCCAGCTGCCACACTGAGCCTGCTCTCTCACTCTCACCTGCGCTGCCAACACACTGAGCAGCACGGTCTGCCCATGAACCGCGCCACCCGCCCACAAACCACGCCGCAAGTGGAGCCGCCCACTTTCTTACCCGTCTGTGGAGCCGCATGCTGAGTGGCCCGACGTGACTCACTGACGTCACTCGTTGCTAGACGCCAAGCGGCCCAGGCGTTAGCAACGAGTGCAGGGAAGAGGCTCCACCCACCTCCTCCTCCGCTCCTGGTGTCGTGTCAGTGCGCCACGTAACTACATTAGACGAGTCTCTCTCTCAGCGCCGCTGATCGGCTGATGTGAGAAACTGAGAGAGAGACTCAGAGAGGCAGCGGCAGCCGCAGAACAAGTACCGTATATACTCGAGTATAAGCCGACCCGAATATAAGCCGAGGCACCTAATTTTACCACAAAAAACTGGGAAAACGTATTGACTCGAGTATAAGCCTAGGGTGTCCATCTGCATGCCTCACTGTGCCGCACTGTGCCTCACTGTGCCCATGCTTCACTGTGCCCATGACTAGACTGATGTTTAACATGGGAGTCTATGGAAGGGGTGCCCGGCTTTGAAAAACCGGTTCTCCCCGGCCGTAGGTCTCCCAGACACACTTGTAGAGGAGATATGGGGCTACATGTGTGCCAAGTTTGGGGTCCAGGGGACCTAAGGCCAGTCGGTACCGGGTCCCCAAAGTCCGGTGATCAGGCGCAAAAATAAAAAAACAGAGCAAGCAAGTGAGTGTGACAGATGGTCTCGGGGGGGGGGGGGGGGCAATTGCCTGGATCCGCCCCTGGGGACTGGCCACCATTCCATGCATCTATGGGCAAGATGGTTGTATCCAAGTGGATCTATGTCAGATGTGTTATATACAGTGCCTTGAAAAAGTATTCATACCCCATGAAATTTCCCACATTTTGTTACAACCAAAAACGTAAATGTATTTTATTGGGATTTTATGTGATGGACCAACACAAAGTGTCACATAATTGTGAAGTGGAAGGAAAATGATAAATGATACAAATAAATATGTGAAGTGTGGGGGGGGGTATTTGTATGGCGCCCCCCGGAGTCAATACTTTGTAGAATCCCCTTTCTCTACAAGTCTTTTTGGGGGTGTCTCTACCAGCTTTGTACATCTAGAGAGGGACATTTCTGCCCATTCTTCTTTGTAAAATATCTCAAGCTCTGTCAGATTGGATGGAGAGCGTCTGTGATCAGCAATTTTCAAGTCTTGCCACAGATTCTCAATGGGATTTAGGTCTGGACTGTGACTGGGCCATTCTAACCCATGAATATGCTTTGATCTAAACCATTCCATTGTAGCTCTGGCTGTACTTTAGGGTCATTGTCCTGCTGGAAGGTGAACCTCCGCCCCAGTCTCAAGTCTTTTGTAGACTCTAACAGGTTTTCTTCTAAGATTGTCCTGTATTTGGCTCCATCCATCTTCCCATCAACTCTGACCAGCTTCCCTGTCCCTGCTGAAGAAAAGCATCCCCACCACATGATGCTGCCACCACCATGTTTCACGGTGGGGATGGTGTGTTCAGGGGGATGTGCAGTGTTAGTTTTCCCCACACATAGCGTTTTGCTTTTAGGCCAAAAAGTAGATTTTTGGTCTCATGTAACCAGAGCACCTTCTTCCACATGTTTGCTGTGTCCCCCACATGTTTTCTATGTCCCCCCACATGTTTGCTGTGTCCCCCCACATGATTGCTGTGTCCCCCACATGATTGCTGTGTCCCCCACATGATTGCTGTGTCCCCCACATGTTTGCTGTGTCCCCCACATGATTGCTGTGTCCCCCACATGATTGCTGTGTCCCCCACATGATTGCTGTGTCCCCCACATGCTTGCTGTGTCCCCCACATTGCTTCTCACAAACTGCAAACAGGACTTCTTATGACTTTCTTTCTCCAATGTCTTTCTTCTTGTCACTCTTCCATAAAGGGCAGATTTGTGGAGAAGCACGACTAATAGTTGTCCTGTGGACAGATTCTCCCCCCTGAGCTGTGGATCTCTGCAGCTCCTCCAGAGTTACCATGGATCTCTTGGCTGCTTCTCTGATGAATGCTCTCCTTGCCCGGCCCGGTCAAATTAGGGATATTTTTTTATAACCTAACCCTGCTTTATACTTCTCCACAACTTTATCCCTGACCTGTCTGGTGTGTTCCTTGGCCTTCATGATGCTGTTTGTTCACTAAGGATCTCTAACAAACCTCTGAGGGCTTCACAGAACAGCTGTATTTATACTGAGATTAAATTACACACAGGTGGACTCTATTTACTAATTAGGTGACTTCTGAAGGCAATTGGTTCCACTAGATTTTAGTTAGGGGTATCAGAGTAAAGGGTGGCTGAATACAAATGCCCCCAACACTGTCACTATGCCCATCAAACGCAGCCACTGTGCCCTTCAAATACCACCACTGTGACCCCCCCGCCCGCTCGCCGTCTGACCGGCACTTACCCTGTCTCAGAGGGACAGCGGGTGACAGCGAGCGGTGTTCTCCATGCTCCTCCAAGTCTTCTCCGGTCCTCTCATATAGGCAGTTGGACGGGTAACAGCCTCGAGCACCTGATTGGCGGAGAGCACCAGCCGCCACTGAATATATGACATTTTTGGTTTGGGGTTTAATACTTCCTTAACATCCAGTCTCTTCTTCCTAGCAACAGTGATGTCACAGCAGATATTTCTAGTCATTGGGCAAAACAGAAACGCATGAAAACGCCACAAATTTGGGCTAAACGCCCTTCAAGATGCACGATTAGGCAGCAGCACCAACGTGAGCGAAGTCAGAACTTCTGATCTGCATAATTGTTCTTGGTCGGTAACTCAGAAAAGAATGAATTCATTGGATCACACTGACAGCCAGGCAACATGGCATTTTCAGAAAGAGAAATGCAGAATGTATCCCAATGCAGGTTTACTTCCATGGGATGCATTCTTGTATTGTGCCACTAGGTGGCAGTGACAACCTTTAGCCTTATGGTCTCTAAATTAGTTTTTTGGGTTTTGAGAAATTGCTGTACACATAACATCCCCGTCACTTTCAGCCGCATTTTTTTTTTTCATTTCAGATTGAAATTTTAAATAAACTTTATATAAACTGTCAATGTATTGTCTAGTTTCAGCTTCACAATTGTCCTTGCGCATGACTGTAGACTGTTAAACTTTGTTTCATTGTGTGGAAGGATCACAGGTTTTGTTGGCTGTGGCCATTAAGAATATTTTAACCACTTCAGCCCCGGAAGGTTTTACCCCCCCTTCATGACCAGGCCATTTTTTGCAATACGGCACTGCGTTACTTTAACTGACAATTGCGCGGCCGTGCGACGTTGTACCCAAATAAAATTGACGTCCTTTTTTTCCCCACAAATAGAGATTTCTTTTGGTGGTTTTTTATCTCCTCTGCGGTTTTTATTTTTTGTGTTATAAACAATATTTTTTAGTTTCTGCTATAAAACATCCAATAAAAAAATGTAAAAAAATCGAATTTATTCATCACAGTTTTGGCCAATATGTATTCTGCTACATGTTTTTGATTGGTTTGCGCGAAAGTTATAGTGTCTGCAAACTATGGGATAGATTTGTGGCATTTTAATTTTTTACTAGTAATGGCGGCGATCAGCGATTTTTAGCAGGACTGCGACATTGCAGCAGACAAATTGGACACCTAAGTGACACTTTTGACACTTTTTGGGGACCATTGACACTAATACAGTGATCAGTGCTAAAAATATGCACTGTCACTGTACTAATGGCATAAACAGGGAAGAGGTTAACACCAGGGATAATCACAGGGTTAAGTGTGCCCTGAGGAGGTGCGGGCTAACTGTGTGGGGGATGGACTGCCTGGGGGAACACAGTCCTCCACTGTCAGTACGGGGATCTGCCTTGTTTACATAAGAAGATCGCTGTTCTGCCTCTCTGGGGAGAGAACGCGGGTGGCCGGCAGACATCGCGTCCGCCGGACCTGCTGATTAGCTCCCCCTCTGTCCAATGGGTGCGCGCCTTCCCACAGTATCTATTGCATGAAATGACATACAGGTACGTGATTTCATGCAATAGAGCTGCCCTGCGGCAGTATATATGCGGTAGACGCAGTGGCAGCTGGTGCAAACAAACTGAAAAAAACATCAATTGCAGCCACTGTGCCCATCAATTGCCACCACTGTGCCATCAAACGCAGCTACTGTACCCATCAATTGCTGCCAGTGTGCCCATCAATTGCTGCCACTGTGCCCATCAAACGCAGCCACTGTGCCCATCAATTGCTGCCAGTGTGCCCCTCAATTGCCACCACTGTGCTCATCAATTGCTGCCAGTGTGCCCATCAATTGCTGCCGGTGTGCCCCTCAATTACCGCCACTGTGCCCATCAATTGCCACTACTGTGCCCATCAATTGCTGCCAGTGTGCTCATCAATTGCTGCCACTGTGCCCATCAATTGCTGCCACTGTGCCCATCAATTGCTGCCAGTGTGCCCATCAATTGGTGCTACTGTGCCCATCAATTGCTGCCAGTGTGTACCCCCCCGCCCGCCCGACACTTACCTGTCTTGTGGGGCAGCGGGTCACGTGGGCGATGTCCTTCACGCTCCTCAATCTCTTCTTCCGTCCTCTCTCCGCCCTCTGCTATGATTGGACGCCTGATAGGTGTCCAATCACAGCGCCTGTTTCAGCCAATCAGGTGACAGGTAACAGACCCGACAAAAACAAAACAGATTACAGTGCACACATTCAAGAGCTACATTCATCCTGCAAGGCTGGTTAAAAACACCTGAACATATACATAAAAATATATACGGGGGTTGGGTCACACTATATGGTCATATAGTGCTAAGCCCGCAAACTGCGACAAAGTACCCCGAATTTCGTGGGTCCTACCCTAGTAATAGAATGAAAGATCCTGCGTCTCAACCATGGGAGCCAAACTCCTCTATGTGGGAGAACTGAAGGGATTCCTCCTATACACTGGTGGCCACTAAATAAGAGGTAATGAGGAGGGGGAGGGGTGCTCCAGCCCAAAAAAACCTGCTCAGTTTTTGCTACAATACAAAAACATATTTGGGGGGCACACCCTAAAATGCATTTAAATTCAAGATGGTGCAGCCATAAGACCAAAAACAGCACAAAACCCCCGTATATATTTTCATGTATATGCTCTTGTGTGTGGGCGCTGTAATCTGTTTTCGGTCTTATGGCTGCACCATCTTGAATTTAAATGCATTTTAGGGTGTGCCCCCCACAAATATGTTTTTGTAAGGTAACAGACCCGAGCACCTGATTGGCTGAGAGGCGGTTCAGTGTTAGGAAAGAAAATTCGAACACAATGCTGAGTGAACTGCAAGCGCCATGGCGCCCGCTGTTCACCTTTTTGGATGCCTATTAGAGCCTATGGCTCTGATGAGGTGCAGATGCAATGCATGAATCTATCTATGGTGAGAGAGAGGTGGCAGGAGAGAGTGGGCGGCGCCCGTGCGCCCTTTATGGACGCACCGCCACTGGGTAAACGGCTCTTAAAGTGGTTAATCTTGATGTAACGGAATTCAGAAGAGGAATTATTACAAGTCAATTGTTTGTCGATTCAATCACTTTGATCAAAGCGCGCATCGATTGGATGATCAGATTGAAGTGTGTATGGCCACCATAAGCTTATAAAAATAACCTAGACGTGTCATTGTCACATCCACACTTCAGAAGGACGTTGGGTCTAGTTGGGAAATTGTTACAATGTATCCAAATCCGGATCCTGAATAAAATTGGCTGCAAATGAAGAGCGAGCTGTAAGTGCCCCCCCCCCCCCCCCCCCCCCCGGGATTATCGTCCTCCGCTAATCAGATCATGTCACAGTCATTGTTGTAGATGAGGAGGACATATGGAACCTGCCGGACCCGACACCCCCGGGGGGGGGGGGGGGGGGGCAGTTAACTGCCGCAACACCGCCGAGATAATCACCAATGAATCAGCTTTGTTAACACCCCCCCCCCCCCCCCCCGAGAATGGAGGATTTACATACTGATTGATTCAGAGGGGTCCAGCCTGGAATATACATGACAGAGGACAGAAAGATGGACACTAAAGAAATAGAACTTCAACCCGGGAGGAAAAAATAGAAAGATGGTGGAATGAGGAAAAAAATATTAAATAAATCCAGGATTAGAGTCACTCATGGGAGATGTGCTGACTGTGATTGCCCCAGGAAGATTTACCCCCCCCGTCTATGACCAGGCCATTTTTTGCTTTTCGGCACTGTGCTACTTTAACTGGTAATTGCACGGTCATGCAAATTTAAAATGTATACCATTTTTTTCCTCTTATATCATTTATATAAAAATGTATACCATTTTATATCAAGCTTTTTTTTTATGGTATTTGATCACCACTTTTTTTTTATTTTTTTTGCGATATAAACAAAAAAAAAAACAAAAACGAAAATTAAATAAAAATAAAAAAAAATATTCTACTTTCTGTTATTAAAAAAAATAAAAAATAAATCAACTTTCTTTATAAATGTAGGCCAAAATCAGTGGCGGCCTGGCTTTTTTTTTTTTTATTTGCAATATAAACAAAAAAAGACTGAAAATTAAATATTGGCACTTTGAGCCCAGTTTGGAGATTTTCACTTAGGGGTGTCCTCACTTTTGTTGCCAGCGGTTTAGACATTAAAGTGGATGTAAACCCGAAATGTTTTATTTTTTTTGCTGTCACAATGTAGAGTATAAGATTTCCTATCATCTGTGCCCAGGTCTTGCCACAAAGAGTTAATCCAGCTCTGAGCAATCCTCTTTTATTGTTCAGTGAGATAAAACGGACAAACAGAGAAAAACCTTTGTCCATTCCGCCCCCTTTGCTTTGAGTGACAGGTTATTTACATATCTCGTGCACTAGCTTTAGACAGGCATTATTTTTTAATTCCCACCCCCCACTCCTTTTCTGAAGTCATGTGGTTACTTTTCTGGATTTTGACTGGATGTTAGTGATCATAGCAGAAGGAATACACAGGAGGAAATGCATGTTGACAAAGGGGAGTGTAGAGGTGGGCGGGGAGTCTACTGACATCACGACTCCACCCACCGAGCTCCAGACAACAGACCCGCCCACAGAATCTGCAGTTTTTCAGTTCTTAGAACAGACAGAGGGGGAGACATTTGACAGATAAGGATACATGCAGGAGGCATCTATATCCTTATAGATCAGCACTATGGCAGGAGATTAGAAAGGATGAGATGAGGCTTTACATCCACTTTAATGGCTGTGTGTTGAGTTATTTTGAGGGGAGAGGAAATTTACACCGTTATACAAGCTGTACACTCCCCCCCCCCCTGTGTACACTCCTCCCCCTGTGTACACTCCTCCCCCCCCGTGTACACTCCTCCCCCCTGTGTACACTCCTCCCCCCCCGTGTACACTCCTCCCCCCTGTGTACACTCCTCCCCCCCCGTGTACACTCACTACTTTACATTGTAGCAAAGTGTCATTTCTTCAGTGTTGTCACATGAAAAGATTGACACAAATGTGACTGAGGGGTGTACTTACTTTTGTCAGATACTGTATTATATATATACGGTATATAATCATTCAGAAGAAATGGAGTCCAGATATAGTAAATTCTTGAATATCCAAGTGCACAAATTTACATATCACATTAAAGCAATGCAGCCGGGTTTCGAGGTGACTCTCTTTTTCAAGCCTGTTTTTCAAGTCACATTTGGCTTGAAATAGAGAGTCAGATCAAAACTCGGTTGCATTCTGTTAACCACTTGATGCCTGCGCTATAGCCAAAAGATGGCTACAGCACGGCCTTAAATTGCCGGGAGGGCGTACATGTACGTCCTCCCGTGCTCGTGCTGCCCGCGCACCATCACTGAGCCCTTGGGACTCGGCTGATCACAGATCGGAGTAAAGGGCCGATCTCAGCCTTTTACCACGTGATCTGCTGTCAGCCAATGACAGCTGATCAGTGTGATCACATGATGTAAACAGAACCGGGTAATAAATAAGCAGTTTAAACAGGACATCGGTCCCACACACTGACAGCCATTGCTGCTAAAGCAATGCCCACCAGTGCCACCTACCAGTGCCCATCAGTACTGCTAAGCAGTGGCCACCAGTGCCATCTATCAGTGCCTCATCATTAGTGCCACCTACCAGTGCCCATCAGTACTGCTAAGCAATGCCCACCAGTGCCACCTACCAGTGCCCATCAGTACTGCTAAGCAGTGGCCACCAGTGCCACCTACCAGTGCCCATCAGTACTGCTAAGCAGTGGCCACCAGTGCCATCTATCAGTGCCTCATCATTAGTACCACCTACCAGTGCCTATCAGTGCCCATCAGTGCCACCACTCCCACTGTGCTTTGGGCTTGTGCCCATGGGTCCCGCGAACTCGATGTTCGCCGGCGGCCAGCGATTGCGGAGAGGAGAGGCAGAACGGGGAGATGTAAACAAGGCATTTCCCTGTTCTGCCTAGTGACAGGACACGGATCGTCTGCTCCCTGTCATCAGGAGCAGTGATCAGTGTTGTGTCACTTGTAGCCCAGCCCCCCCACAGTTAGAATCACTCCCTAGGACACACTTAACCCCTTGATCGCCCCCTAGTGTTTAACCCCTTCCCTGCCAGTGTCATTAAGGCTGGGTTCACACTTGTGCAGTCCGAATCCCAGCTCTCTTTTCTCTGCAAAGAGATAAGAGAACTGTTCAGCAGATCATCTCAATTTTAGCTGCGAATTTGGAGACCTGGGAGAGGGGAGGGGGAGGGGGGAAGTGTAGTGAGGAGAAGGAGAGAAATCCTGATGAGAACTGAACACATCTGCGAATCAGATGCGTGCCCATAGAAGATAATGGGCCTGAATTCGCACCTGAGCCGCACTGCAATGCCTAGAAATAAACGCAGACGTTTTTTGGGCAATGCGCAGTGCGAATGCATCACACATATGTGAACCAGCCTCAATAAAATCAATGTATTTTATAATGTTATGTGAATTGGATGCGGTTTAAGCCGCGGCATAGGTGTGAACGGGGCCTTACACAGTTATCAGTGCATTTTTATAGCACTGATCGCTGCGAAAATGACAATGGTCCCAAAATAGTGTCAAAAGTGTCCGTAATGTCGCAGTCATAATAAAAATCGCAGATCGCCGCCATTACTAGTAAAAAAAAAATGTAAATGTCATAATTTTATCCCCTATTTTGTAGACGCTATAACTGTTGCGCAAACCAATCAATATACCAAAAATATGTAGAAGAATTCATATCGACCTAAACTGAGGAAATTATTATTATTATTTTTTTTTATGTGGGATATTTATTAGAGCAAAAACTAAAAAATATTGTGTTTTTTTTTTCAAAATTGTGGCTCTTCTTTTGTTTATAACGCAAAAAATAAAAACCGCAGAGGTGATCAAATACCACCAAAAGAAATCTCTATTTGTGGGGAAAAAAAGGACGCCAATTTTGTTTGGGTACAACGTCGCACGACCGCGCAATTGTCAGTCAAAGCGACACAGTGCCGAATCACAAAAAATGGCCCGGTCATTGGGCAGCCAAATCTTCCGGGGCTGAAGCGGTAAAAGGTGCTCACTTTCTTAATATCTCAGCAAAAGTAAAATGATTTTAAATGTCAAATACATTGTTACCCCCGTTTCTGTCCGGATTATATAAACCAATAATTATCAGAGATCCACTATCAATATTTGTTTCTATAATCCATTCCCAGGCAGGCAGGCAGGAAGAACGTGTCGGGTCCCCAGTGAGCCTTTAATGGGGGAGATAAGTGGCTCATTGTCTATTCTATTAGCCGTGTTGCGTGTCTTGTACACACATGTTTAACACATATTGTGAGCACACAAAGGCGCAATAATCTGTCTATAGAAGGCACACATGTCCTCACAGCTGAGCAGATGCCTTTATCTGGAGCCCATTCACAGGCAGCTGGCCTTGTCCAGGGTGCTGATCGGAAGGCCGGATACCATCATATCTCCATCCATCTGCATCCAACTGCCTGATGAGCTCCTAGTATTGGATCTGCACTCCGGCAGAAGGGAAAATCACACACAAACTTTTGTTTTAACCCTCAAAAGGCCAACTTTTTGATGGAACGGTGTGCATTGCACTGCGGCCTTGCTAGGTTAACCCCCTTCCCGCCCGTGCTATAGCTTAATGACTGCTGTAAGCGCCGCAGGGTCTTTCGGGCTCAGCTGATCACAGGTTGTGGTAAAGAGCCAATCACAGCGGCCCTTTACCACATGATCAGTTGTGTCCAAGGACTGCTGATCACGGATGTAAACACAAGCTGGTTATCGGCTTTTCTTTCCTCGTGCTGACAGCGTGAGGGAAGAAGAAGAGAGCCGATAACTGGCTTGTGTTAAAGGGACATCGGCACTGATAATCAGGGCACTGTTTATCAGTGCAGTACCCACCAGTGCTACCAATCAGTGCTCCATCAGTGCCTCATTATCAGTGTCACCTATCAGTGCTGCCTATCAGTGCCCACCAGTGCTGCCAATCATTGCCATATCAGTGTCACCTATCAGTGCTGCCAATCAGTGCCCCATCAGTGCCTCCTCATCAGTGTCACCTATCAGTGCTGCCTATCAGTGCCCATCAGTGCTGCCTACCAGTGCCTATTAATGTCCATCAGTGCCGCCCATCAGTGCCCATAAGTGCTGTCTTTCAGTGCCACATATCAGTGTCCATTAGTGCTGCCTATCAGTGGCCATCAGTGCCATCTACCAGTGCCCATCAGTGCCACCTATCAGTGCCCATCAGTGCAGCCTACCAGTGCCCATCAGTGCCATCTATCAGTGACCATCAGTGCCACCTACCAGTGCCCATCAGTGTCACCTATCTGTGCCCATCAGTGCTGCCTACCAGTGCCTATTAGTGTCCATCAGTGCCGCCCATCAATGCCCATAAGTGCTGTCTTTCAGTGCCACATATCAGTGTCCATCAGTGCTGCCTATCAGTGGCCATCAGTGCCACCTACCAGTGCCCATCAGTGTCACCTATCTGTGCCCATCAGTGCAGCCTACCAGTGCCCATCAGTGCCATCTATCAGTGCCCATCAGTTCTGCCTATCAGTGCCATCTATAAGTGCCTCTTATCAGTTCCACGTATCAGTGCCACATATCAGTGCCTCCTATCAGTGCCCATTAGTGCCACCTATCAGTGCAGCCTTATTAGTGCCCATCAGTGCCGCCTCATCAGTACCACCTACCAGTGCAGCCTCATCAGTGCCGCCTCATCAGTGCTCATCAATGAAGGAGAAAAATTACCTGTTTGCAAAATTGTATAACAAACTGAATGCTTTTTATTTTTTTCCAAATTTTCTGACTTCTTTCATGTGTTTATCAAAAAAAAAACAACCCAGAAGTAATTAAATACCACCAATAGAAAGCTCTATTTGTGTGAAAAAAAAATGATTAAAATGTCATATGTGTACAGTGTTACATAACCGCGCAATTGTATACAAGAAAAAATATAAATGCGCTAAAGAGCAAAACACTAAAGAGCAAAACAGAAACAAAGTCCTGTGCTAAAACACGGCAATATATCTGTGATATCACCTGTGCAAAAATAAATAAATGAAAAAATAAATAAATAAAATATAAAATAAAAATGAATAAAAAATGTGAAAGAGAGAAAGTCCAAATGAAGTTCATAAACAGAACAAAAAAACCACATCTGCTGATGTATATATAACAGGCTCTTCAAGGCAGCTGTAGGCGAAATATCCACATCCAACTTGCTCAGACAAATTATAGAAAAAATAGCAGCTTACCAGATGTAATAGATCTCTGTCACGGAGATCTATAGGGGCTCCGATTTATATGATGATCCCACCGGACATTCAGCCACGAAACACTGGAATCGAACGATATCCTCCTCCTCCTGGATATTTATTCCAAGAAAAGAGCTCTCCCTCCAGATATCAGCTGATGTGATTAGCTCATGCAGCACAATGAATATTTGATGATTTGGAAGAAAAATAAATAAAACCTCATGGTGCAGTATTCCTTATAAATTAGGATACCCTTTATTTATCCTGGGTAAAAAATGACATCCAGCAGGTTTTCAAAACAAGAGCGGCAAAACTCCAAAGAAACTAATGCTAGTACTCAGCTGCGGTCTGTGCCGATCAGCTGTAGCGTAGTGACGTCACGTTCGTTAGCTCCACCCGACGCTGCGTTTCCTAGCGTAGTGACGCCACGTTCGTTAGCTCCACCCGACGCTGCGTTTCCTAGCGTAGTGACGTCACATTCGTTAGCTCCACCCGACGCTGCGTTTCCTAGCGTAGTGACGTCACGTTCGTTAACTCCACCCGACGCTGCGTTTCCTTTAGCGTAGTGACGTCACGTTCGTTAGCTCCACCCGACGCTGCGTTTCCTTTAGCGTAGTGACGTCACGTTCGTTAGCTCCACCCCGACGCTGCGTTTCCTAGCGTAGTGACGTCACGTTCGTTAGCTCCACCCGACGCTGCGTTTCCTAGCGTAGTGACGTCACGTTCGTTAGCTCCACCCGACGCTGCGTTTCCTTTAGCGTAGTGACGTCACGTTCGTTAGCTCCACCCGACGCTGATCGGCACAGACCGCAGCTGAGTACTAGCATTCGTTTCTTTGGAGTTTTGCCGCTCTTGTTTTGAAAACCTGTTGGATGTCATTTTTTACCCAGGATAAATAAAGGGTATCCTAATTTATAAGGAATACTGCACCATGAGGTTTTATTTATTTTTCTTCCATATCATCAAATATTCATTGTGCTGCATGAGCTAATCACATCAGCTGATATCTGGAGGGAGAGCTCTTTTCTTGGAATAAATATCCAGGAGGAGGAGGATATCGTTCGATTCCAGTGTTTCGTGGCTGAATGTCTGGTGGGATCATCATATAAATCGGAGCCCCTATAGATCTCCGTGACAGAGATCTATTACATCTGGTAAGCTGCTATTTTTTCTATAATTTGTCTGAGCAAGTTGGATGTGGATATTTCGCCGACAGCTGCCTTGAAGAGCCTGTTATATATACATCAGCAGATGCATTTTTTTTGTTCTGTTTATGAACTTCATTTGGACTTTCTCTCTTTCACATTTTTTATTCATTTTTATTTTATATTTTATTTATTTATTTTTTCATTTATTTATTTTTGCACAGGTGATATCACAGATATATTGCCGTGTTTTAGCACAGGACTTTGTTTCTGTTTTGCTCTTTAGTGTGTGTGAACACATATGAATTATTAGCACCATGTTTGCTTGTTGAAGGGTAGCGCATTTATATTTTTTCTTGTATACATTTGTGTAGTGGTTATTCCAGCTATTATTTTTTTGCAGCACCCACTAATTCACTTTATTAATTTTACTATTATTATTTTTATATATATAATGGTTCTTTTATTCAATTAGTTCACTAATTTCAAGTTTAATCACGGTTAGCGCGGATTTTTTCCATTTTTACAATATGACCGCGCACATGTCATTCAAAGTGTGAGAGCGCTGAAAGCTGATGCTAGTATACCATGTTTTCAGGCACTGGGAGTTGGTATAAGAGCTCTTAGGCAGCAAATAGCAAATAGCAGGAAAAAAAGCTCCATGGACCTCAGAGATATGATTATGTGCTTCTGTTGCCCAAGTAGTCGACAAGAGGCACAGACAGCTTCAATAAGAAAGACAGCTTTACCCCCCCCCCCCCCAGATTCAAAGTGTGGCAGGTAGGCTGCTAAATACATACACTATATTACCAAAAGTATTGGGACGCCTGCTTTTACACACACATGAACTTTAATGGCATCCCAGTCTTAGTCCGAAGGGTCCAATATTGAGTTGGCCCATCTTTTGCAGCTATAACAGCTTCAACTCTTCTGGGAAGGCCGTCCACAAGGTTTAGGAGTGTCTATGGGAATGTTTGAGCGAGTTTGGGGTGGAGGAACTTGACTGGCCTGCACAGAGTCCTGACCTCAACCCCATAGAACACCTTTGGGATGAATAAGAGCAGAGACTGCGAGCCAGGCCTTCTCATCCAACATCAGTGCCTGACCTCACAAATGCGCTTCTGGAACAATAGTCAAACCTTCCCATAGACACCCTCCTAAACCTTGTGGACGGCCTTCCCAGAAGAGTTGAAGCTGTTATAGCTGGAAAGGGCGGGGCCAACTCAATATTGAACCCTCCGGACTAAGACTGGGATGTCATTAAACTTCATGTGTGTGTAAAAGCAGGTGTCCCAATACATTTGGTAATAAAGTGTATGTCTGAGAATTATGAACTTGTTGGCACGTAAATTGGTTGATGTTCTTCTTTAAAGCAGTCACATGCAAGCTGCAGAAAACATTCCTGCAAGCCCTAATAAACCTCTAGAGCCGCATGCGGGAATTAAAGTAAAGTGAAAATAAGGTGCTAATAACCCAATAGAATACGATTATCTCATTTCAGGCATGCAGGAGTCGGTCCTCTTGTTTTATAGTCTCTGTAAATGTCAACCTCAACGTTTTCCTAAAGATCAATGACCGTGATAAATATTCAGAGAGGTGAGAGCATTTTCTCAGAATTTGTGGGAGATCTCAACATTTGTGACCCTTATAACATGTCCCTAAACACAAAAACAAATCTGTTATGTTATAGGAAACATCTAGAAAAGTGGGCTGAAAGTTTACCACTTTGTTTTGAATTACCTCTGACAACTAGCAGCACTGTGCCTACGGCCTCGTAGCTTTCTACCCACTGTGTGGGAGACACTCTGTCTGCGAGTCCCTAGATTTACTGATGTCAGTATTGTGCTGCTCAGTGTTCTCTTTGCTGGAGAGGAAGCTGCACCTGCAGACCTGCAGTGCATGGATCTCCCTGCTTCTGTTTCATCCATTCCATGGATCTGTGCTTCATCCCAGGGCCGTCTTAATAGCATCATGGGCCCCTGGGCAAAGTAATGCTCTGGGGCCCCTACAATGGAGACAGTGCAGGTAAGCAGACATCAAGTAGGTAGGAGGCAGACAAGCGGAGATTCCCCTTTCGGGTGGAGCTCCGCATTAACTACATGAACAATCATTCTGTGCAGCAAAGAAACAGTGGGAAAATACTACAAACATAAAGTAACAAAGCTGTCCTGTGCATATAATATATCTGCTAGAATGATGCCTCCCCATCACTCTGACCCCTCTACACCCCAGATTCCCCCCTCTCAGCATTGTTTTCTCCTATACACCCTTGATATCCCCCAGCACCATTATTCTCACCATGTAGTACCCCCTTTTCCAGTGGAGATACAGTGCATGTAAACTTTTGGCTCTGTGCCCACCTCCAGCCCTGCACTCACCTATACCAATCAAGCAGGCAGAAGGAGGGGCGGAGGAGGGAGCATCCCTCTGGGCATTCCAAGCCTTTCGGTGCAAACAGTGCTGGACAGCTGGGCTCACCATGACACCATCCACAATGCTACTTCCGCATGTGGGCTCTCAGTGCTGCCGACTTAGCAGCTCCCACTCTAGCTCCTACCCCGCAGCCTCCAAGTACCGAGCATTCAAGCTGCATGGGGCAGGGTCAGAGCATCACTGGCACTCCAACCCTGCCCCTTCCTGCTGGCTGTAAAATAATAGGTATCGTTCTGCACAGCACGGCACACCGCTGCCAGCCTGCCTCCCCTGTGTATCCATCACTCTCAGTGCCATCATGGGGCCCCCAATTTTGGGGCAGCGTAGGCTCAAGGACCAGCTGCTTTGGGGAAGGTGCAGGGCCCTCATGCAGCTGGGGCCCCTGGGCAGTGCCCAGGTATGCCCACTCATTAAGACAGTCCTGCTTCATCCATCTCTCTGCTGATTTATTAATATCATTCCACCAGTCAAAAGGTCACCAGTCATGGGGCTGTCAGCGCTTCAGTCATAAGGAAACAAAGCCCTGCCTGTACCAAGATGGCCACCTCCACACAGAGACACAGATCAGAACAAGGCATGATAAGCCAGTAATGGGGAAAATACCAGCTGCAGGGAAAACTGGTGACTGGTCCTTTGCCCATCAGCTTCCTTTTTTGGGGCAAATCTTCCACAGTTTAGAACCCAATATGTATAACATGATTGCACTGCACAGTGGTGCTGGTCTACCAAGGTTTTCGAAGCACTGGGATCTGGCTTGAAAGTATTTAAGCAGAAAATACCAGGAAAGTCTCCATGGACCTCAGAGCTGTGAGTAGGCGCTTCTGTTACCCAACGAGCAAACAGGTGACACAGAAAGCTGCACTAAGAAGAATAAGTTTGACCCTCCTAGATACAAAGTGTGGCATTACATTGTAAATCACAGGAGTCTGAGACTTATGAACATGTTGGCAACTCCACTGGTTTGTATGTTTTAGCAGCACATGTAGGTGTTTGGTTGATTTTTTTTCTTCAAAGTGGTCACATACAAGCCACTGAAGATATTTCTGCATGCCGTAATATACCTCTATAGCAGTGGTTCTCAACCTGGGGGTCGAATAAAGATTTTCCAGGGGTCACCGAATTCTGGGCTGTTCCTGAAGCCCGCACCGCTCTTCCAGCCTTTTTGCGGCTGCCCAGCAGGGCTATCCCTGGAGCTCGCGGCCACCCACTCAGCCTCTTCGCAGGCACCCATTCAGTTCACGGCATGGGTGGGGAGCAGAGACTAGAGGTCAGCTAACTGGTGAGGAATGTGAAGTGGGAGGAGCTGGAGGAGACCCTATCTCCTGATTTCGGCATAGGGGTCACTGCTACGAGACACTACAAAGTCAGAGACACAGTGAAGCCGGAGACACAGTGAGTATTGTAACACTACCTGTGATTATAGTTGCCATTAAAAGGACTCGGGGAGTGCTAAATGTCTGCGGGTTAGGGGCGTAAATTACTTGTCTTGCTTTCGGTGCTGACAACCCACGCTACGGAAATTATTTTACTGTTAGGGGTCCCCACAACTTGGGAAATTTTATCAAGGGGTCACGGCAATAGAAGGTTGAGAACCACTGCTGTATAGCCACATGTCTGCAACCTACAGGCATTTGGATGTCTTTAATTACCTAAAAAGAGAGTGGTCTTCCATCTGTTCTCAGAATTTACTTAAATAGACAGGTCCTGAGGATGACCCTGGTGCTTGCCCCTGGGGGTTCTTAGTATTGGACGTTCCCTTCTTCTCCATTTGAGAGAGGTGGCTATTTGCAACTCTAGTGGGAGGAATAGAACCTTATGTGTAAAATGTTTGTAATTATTTATATAGAGCTGCACGATTAATCGTCAAGAATCGTTATCATGATTTTTTCCCCGTTGTGATCTTGACAAAGTATTTCCCGATCTTTTGTATGCAGAGAATTCTCTCGGCTCCCAGCCGTCAACAGAAAAGAAAGAAAAAATCTGGGCAGTCTGCCAAGTATCACAACATTCTTTATCAGTGGAACATTAAGTCTAAACATTCTAACAATTTGTCTTTTACATCAAAGGAATAGACTTCTGTATGTAAATTAGGAAAGTTTAACCTTTTAAACACTAAGGGCTCTTTCACACGGGGCGGATCCGTGAAGATCCGCCCCGTGAAGCTCCGCTTGCTCAGCGAGGATCGCTCCGTTGATCCCCGCTGAGCCGACGGATGACTGGGCGGTCCCCGCACACTGTGCAGGGATCGCCCTGTCAGAGCGCCGCTCTCCCCTATGGGGAATCGGATGACGACGGACCGTAGAGTCCGTTGTCATCCGATCCGCTCCGCAGACGGAAGGAAAAATAGGATTTTCCTCCGTCACACTTTTTCGGAGCGGAGCGGAGCGGATGTCAGCGGACATGTCTCCGCTGACATCCGTGCTTCCATAGGGGTACATGGAGGATCCGTTTCAGGTCCGCCTAAAAAACTGACAGGCGGACCTGGACGGACCTCCGTGTGAAAGAGCCCTAAACCTTTTTCTGACATTTGTTGTTTTCAAGTTAAAATATTTATTTTTTTGCTAGAAACTTACTTAGAACCCCCAAACATTATATATATATATATATATATATATATATATATTTATTTAGTAGAGACCCTAGAGAATAAAATGGTGGTTGTTGCAATATTTTATGTCACACTGTATTTGTGCAGTGGTCTTTTAAATTAATTTTTTTTGGACAAAAATTACTTTAATGAATTAAAAAAAATAAAACTAACCAGTAAAGTTAGCCTAATTTTTTTTTGTATAATGTGAAAGATTTTACGCCGCGAAAATCATGAGAGAATCGTAATCTTTATGCTAAATAAAAAAAATCATGATTCTTATTTTGGCCAGAATCGTGCAGCGCTAATATATATATATATAGATATATATATATATCTATATACATAGATATATACATATATCTATCTATATATCTATCTATATCTATATGTATCTATATATATATAGATATAGATATATATATAGTATTGCAGAATTATGTGAATATCGTTCTAATGATTTTTGCATATATTTATGATGAGTACCACTCTGATCATTACGCCGTAAAGTCCTCCTGAGGAAGCAGGTTTTTTTCCCCTGCAAAACGCGTATATGAAGACTCCCCATACACTACACATGGCAATGTTAAGCCTTTGGGGAACCCTCCATTTAAAACGGAGACATTTTATTATATCATTGAAATCATATTGCATTTACGTATTTTAATTGAATGCGTGTGTGAATAAAACTTGTGAAAACCATTTTAGCTTGTTGTCCTTATGCACCAGGAAAAAGTCCACAGTGTACGCTTCCCCCCTATTTTTCTTGGTTTTGGGACTTCCCTACGCTGAATGTGTTTATTGATGGCATCCGAGAATGTTCTGTTTCCTTTTAAAAAGTATGGATACTAATGCGCAAACCAACAATGAAAAGGGAGGCTAATGAGTAGCTGCCAACATAAAAGATGTTCTCACACTAAGATAATAAAAAAGCAGAAAAAATGTGGCGCTTGATACCCTTTGATGAAGTCACATGTTCAGTGACGCAACGCGTCAGGGAGGAGTCGGGTGTCGTCACTTCCGGATGCAGCCGAGACCGGAAGTATCCTTGTTTGTGAACCCGAACTGGGCAATTTTTAACTGTGAGTTACTACTTGTTTTTTTAAATAAATTGTTTTGGATTACTACACTATGGAGCCCCCCCCCCCCCCTTCTTTCATTGCATGTAATCTACACTTGATGAGCTTGGAAACAGATCCATAAGTCGATGTTGCCTGGTCTTGGATACCTCTGGATATCAATCGATTGCTGTGGAATCCGTACTCCATTTACTTAGAGGCTTGACTTGACCTGTAGGGGTTTTCGTATGAGGTGAGGCTGGGGCAAACCAATAGCGCACAGCGGATACTGGAAATACTGGGATGAACTGGATTCCATTGTTTTATGCACATGCACTTTATTTTATGAACATTTTTTTCTGAATCTTCTCTGATTGGACACTATTTTTGCACTAATCATCACTTTGGTGCATTTTGCACTTTATCTTTGAAGAACTTTTTTGCACGTTTTATGAAGATTTTCTTCCTTAAATATTGCACTTTATTAGACTTGTTTATTATATTGTTTATTAGCACAGATTATATAGTATTGCTTATTAGCACCGAGTAAGCGCCACATTTTTCTGCTTTTTTTTGTTTTGTTTTTTTGTTTCCTTATAAAATGTCAAAAATGAAATTGACCCATTATGTGATTTTCCTTTGAAATACCGGAATGTGGTTGCAAGCTGTTGATTGAATATGAGACACAACCAGATCCTTTATACATGGTAAACCACCTTGGTGAACTCTACCTTAGCCATGTGACTTTTCATTGAAGGGTTCATAAATTATACACTTTTTATTACGTTTTTTTAATATATTTTTTTACCTCTAATACCCTTCACCTTGTGGGGGAAGGGATCACCGCTCTAGCCTAGCTATGACTAAGCACTGTTGAGAGTGTGAAACGCCTCAGTTTTTTTTATCCTGTACCCTGCTGTGGTTTGTACTTTTGTTATTTTGCACAATTAAGGCGTTATTATTGGAGTGCGGCTGTCCAGACCTCCACCCTTCACCTTGTGATGGCAGCACAAAAGCCATACACCTGTTAGAAGTTCCAGCAACCTCACTCCCATATCTTTTAATTGCAGCTAGATTCAATAGGATTTAATTGGTGCTTCCAGGTGGAACTGCAGCCTCTTGTCCCATGACTGTATGTACACTCTCACAGTTCTCAGAACAATTCATAAAATAGATATTGGGAACTATTTGGAGAAGTGCATGGTGAGCATGGCAGAGGCTGTACAAGATGCTAATGTAAAATGTAGATTCAAATGAATTGTGTTTAATAACTGGAGTTCGCCACTTTGTGTTCAACCTTTTTGACTTAATTCTAGAATTACCCCATGTGTTCAACCAAGCAAACCATGTTCCTTTACAGTACATCCACAATGTTGATAAATGTAAAGTTATGCACTTGGGGGCTAAGAATATGCATCATACATACTAGGGGGAGTACACCTGGGGTAATCAATGATGGAGAAGGAAACCGGGGGGATCCGTAGTGGAGAAGGATCTGGGGGGATCCATAGTGGAGAAGGATCTGGGGGATCCGTAGTGGAGAAGGATCTGGGGGATCCGTAGTGGAGAAGGATCTGGGGGATCTGTAGTGGAGAAGGATCTGGGGTGATCCGTAGTGGAGAAGGATCTGGGGGAGATCTGTAGTGGAGGAGGATCTGGGGGGGATCGGTAGTGGAGAAGGATCTGGGGGGATCCGTAGTGGAGAAGGATCTGGGGGATCCATAGTGGAGAAGGATCTGGGGGGATCTGTAGTGGAGAAGGATCTGGGGGGATCCGTAGTGGAGAAGGATCTGGGGAGATCTGTAGTGGAGGAGGATCTGGGGGGGATCCGTAGTGGAGAAGGATCTGGGGGGATCCGTAGTGGAGGAAGATCTGAGGGGGATCCGTAGTGGAGGAGGATCTGGGGGGATCCGTAGTGGAGAAGGATCTGGGGGGATCTGTAGTGGAGAAGGATCTGGGGGGATCCGTAGTGGAGAAGGATCTGGGGGATCCGTAGTGGAGAAGGATCTGGGGGGAGATCAGTAGTGGAGAAGGATCTGGGAGATCCGTAGTGGAGAAGGATCTGGGGGGATCCGTAGTGGAGAAGGATCTGGGGGAGATCTGTAGTGGAGGAGGATCTGGGGGGATCCGTAGTGGAGAAGGATCTGGGGGGATCCGTAGTGGAGGAGGATCTGGGGGGATCCGTAGTGGAGAAGGATCTGGGGGGATTCGTAGTGGAGAAGGATCTGGGGGGATCCGTAGTGGAGGAGGATCTGGGGGGATCCGTAGTGGAGAAGGATCTGGGGGGATCTGTAGTGTAGAAGGATCTGGGGGGATCCGTAGTGGAGAAGGATCTGGGGAGATCACTAGTGGAGAAGGATCTGGGGAGATCCGTAGTGGAGAAGGATCTGGGGGATCCGTAGTGGAGAAGGATCTGGGGGAGATCCGTAGTGGAGGAGGATCTGGGGGGATCCGTAGTGGAGAAGGATCTGGGGGGATCCGTAGTGGAGGAGGATCTGGGGGGATCCGTAGTGGAGAAGGATCTGGGGGGATTCGTAGTGGAGAAGGATCTGGGGGGATCCGTAGTGGAGAAGGATCTGGGGGGATCCGTAGTGGAGAAGGATCTGGGGGGATCCGTATTGGAGAAGGATCTTGGGGGATCCGTAGTGGAGAAGGATCTGGGGGGATCCGTAGTGGAGAAGGATCTGGGGGGATCCGTAGTGGAGAAGGATCTGGGGGGATCCGTAGTGGAGAAGGATCTGGGGGGATCCGTAGTGAAGGATCTGGGGGTTTTGGTAGATCATAAGCTCAATAATAACATGCAATGCCAAGCTGTGGGTTCCAAAGCGAGCAAAGTCCTTTCTTGTATAAGAGAGGAATGGACTCCAGAGAGAGAGACATCATCTGTACAAATCATTAGTAAGACCTCATCTGGAATATGCAGTTCAGTTTTGGGCCCCAGTTCTCAAAAAGGATATCGAGGAACTGGAGAAAGTGCAGAGAAGGGCAACCAAACTGATAAGAGGCATGGAGGAGCTCAGCTATGAGGAAAGATTAGAGGAACAGAATTTATTCTCTCTTGAGAAGAGGAGAATAAGGGGGGATATGATCAGCATGTACAAATATATAAGGGGTCCATATTGTGAACTTGGTGTTGAGTTTTTCACTTTACGGTCAACACAAAGGACAAGGGGACACTCTTTACATCTAGGAGGAAAAAAGATTTCACCTCCAAATACGGAAAGGTTTCTTCACAGTAAGAGGTGTGAAAATGTGAAACAGACTCCCTGCAGAGGTGGATCTGGCCAGCTCAGTAGATTGCTATAAGAAAGGTCTGGATACTTTCCTAAATGTACAGAATATAACTGGGTACTGACATTTATGGGGAAAGGTGATCCGGGGAAAATCCGATTGCCTCTCGGGGGAACATGAAGGAATTATTTACCCTGCTGTAGCAAATTAAATCATGCTCTGATGGGGTTTTTTTTTCCTTCCTCTGGATCAACTGTGGGTATAAAGCCTCATACACACGTTCGAATTATCCACCATAAATGTGTGATGGCAGGGTTTTGTCTGAAAAATCCGACCGTTTGTATGCTCCATCGGACAATTGTCGGAATTTCCGACAACAAATGTTTTATAGCATGCTTTAAAATTATCCGACAACAAATGTGTCTTGCCAGATTATCCGATTGTGTGTACACAAGTCTGTCGGAAAAAAATCCAAAGTACAAACACGCATGCTCAGAAGCAATGCTAACCATAAGACAACATTAGCTGAAGTTGACCAAAGGGTGGCGCTAAAGAGCAGAAAAAACACGTAGTTTTGTGTATGTTGGCTGAAAAAGTTCTGCTGTCTGTATTGCAGAACAAGTTCACGGCCAACGCCCTTCGGACAAAATTCCATGGATTTGTCTGATGGAAATCCGATCGTGTGTACGAGGCTTAAGATTGCGTTTATGGGGTTGTATGATATTATTTTTTATGGTTGAACTGGATGGACTTGTGTCTTTTTTCAACCTGACTAACTATGTAACTATGATATGTGTAACTTTTTTTTAAGGAAGGGGCTTCTTGCTGAACTATGAACCAATTACAGTGGCTGTGTGGTCACCTTACCACCTTTAGTTCCACCCTAGGATCAGTATAATATGTGCCCTACAATCACAGGGTTTATGTGTTGTTGTTTTTTTAGGGTGCTTACACCATAACACCAAATGTTTATAATATTCCTCAAATCTTCTGATTTGTTCCACTCAATTCTCCTCATGGTGGAGCTGAGTTTAATTGATATTGATAGGTCTGTGGGATGTGGAACTAAACCTCTTGTATTTAACATAAACTATTAGACGGGACAAATCGGTTTGTTGCAGGCTGGCTGGTAAGTTCAGCTGGGAATGTTTCTTTGTTTTTGTTGGATATGTTGATGCTGAACAGAAATTACCGCTTACATTGTATAGTTACATATATATAGTGGTATATACATTGTAGAGCCCACTATCACTTTTTCAGCAAAAGTGCTATTAATGGGAAACCCTCACACATGATGAGGACCATTCTTCTCCATATCTGTCTCTGTGCTCATAACGGCTCATTCATCTGACAGGCAAACAGTGAACGTGTCAATAGCAATGACTGCACCGCACACAATAGAGCTTGTTAACACGACAGGAGGATTAAATGATAAATAGATAACGGGTGACAATGGGCCAGGCGGCTCCTCCATCTGCTGGTCCCCAGCGCGTGCGAGGCTTGTCTCTTCTCCTGTCCCTTCACCAGGCTGGAGCTCAGACCAGAGGAAAGGCTGTGACCTGGGGGGGGGGGGGGGGGTGACTGGAAAAAGGAATATACAAAAATAAAGACAAGGAGAGAAAATAAAAAAACAAACGAGAGAAAAGCAGAGGAAGAATAAAAAAATAAATAAATGATAGAAAACTATAGGGGGACTGAAAAGGGAAACGGAGATAGGGAGATAGGGGGATAGAGAAGGTTAAACGGATGGAAAGAGGAAAAGAAAGAAGGATAGAATGAAGGAAATAAAAAGATGAAGAGAAAGAGATGGGAAAAAGCAGAGAAGCCTGGAAGGGAGAGAAAATAAAATGAAAGGGAAATAGAAAGAAAAAGAAGAGAAAGCTTGAAGAAAGTGTGGTAATAGGAGGAGATAAGGGGATAAAAAGAGGCAGAGAAAGAGAAGGGGAAGGAGAAAGAAAGAGAAGGGGAAAGAAAAAAAGAAAGAGAAGGGGAAGGAGAAAGAAAGAAAGAGAGAGAGAAAGAGAAGGGGGAGGAGAAAGAAAGAAAGAAAAAGAAGGGGAAGGAGAAAGAAAGAAAGAAAGAAAGAGAAGGGGGAGGAGAAAGAAAGAAAGAAAGAAAGAGAAGGGGGAGGAGAAAGAAAGAAAGAAAGAGAAAGGGAAGGAGAAAGAGAAAGAAAGAAAGAGAAGGGGAAGGAGAAAGAAAGAAAGAGGAGGGGAAGGAGAAAGAAAGAAAGAAAGAGAAGGGGAAGGAGAAAGAAAGAAAAGAGGAAGGAGAAAGAAAGAAAAGGGGAAGGAGAAAGAAAGAGAAGGGGAAGGAGAAAGAAAGAAAGAAAGAAAGAAAGAAAGAGAAGGGGAAGGATAAAGAAAGAAAGAGAAGGGGAAGGAGAAGGAGAAAGAAAGAAAGAGAAGGGGGAGGAGAAAGAAAGAAAGAAAGAGAAGGGGAAGGAGAAAGAAAGAAAGAAAGAGAAGGGGAAGGAGAAAGAAAGAAAAGGGGAAGGAGAAAGAAAGAGAAGGGGAAGGAGAAAGAAAGAAAGAAAGAGAAGGGGAAGGAGAAAGAAAGAAAGAGAAGGGGAAGGAGAAGGAGAAAGAAAGAAAGAGAAGGGGGAGGAGAAAGAAATAAAAAAAGGAAGAAAGAAAGAAAGAAAGAAAGAGAAAGGGAAGGAGAAAGAAAGAAAAAGAAGGGGAAGGAGAAAGAAAGAAAGAGAAGGGGAAGGAGAAAGAAAGAAAGAGAAGGCGAAGGAGAAAGAAAGAAAGAAAGAAAGAAAGAGAAGGGGAAGGAGAAAGAAAGAAAAGGGGAAGGAGAAAGAAAGAGAAGGGGAAGGAGAAAGAAAGAAAGAAAGAGAAGGGGAAGGAGAAAGAAAGAAAGAGAAGGGGAAGGAGAAAGAGAAAGAAAGAAAGAGAAGGGGGAGGAGAAAGAAAGAAAAAAAAGGAAGAAAGAAAGAGAAAGGGAAGGAGAAAGAAAGAAAGAAAGAAAAGAAAGAAAGAAAGAGAAGGGGAAGGAGAAAGAAAGAAAGAGAAGGGAAAGGAGAAAGAAAGAAGGGGGAGGAGAAAGAAAGAGAAGGGGAAGGAGATAGAAAGGAAGCAAGAAAGAAGAGACAGGGGGAAAACAGTTGGAGAAATATAAAGAGATCTAGAGAGAGGAATAGAGAGAGAGAGAGAGAGAGAGAGAGAGGAGAGATAATGGGATTGAAATAGAAGAATAGAAAGAGGGAGACACAAAGAGAAAGATAAATTAATAGAAAGGAGGGGGGGGGGATAGAAAAAGGGAATGACAATGAGAGGAAGAAAAAGAGAAAAAGGAAGAGAGAGAAATAGAGAGAGGGAGATAAAAGACAGAGAGGGAGAAAAGGAGACCAAAGGGAAGAGAGATGGAACCAGAAAAGGAAAATAAGATTATTGGAAAACGAAGAGAAATCTGTGAACGAAGAATGAAGAAAGGGAGATGGGAAGAAAATTGGACAGGGGGGGGGGGGGGGAGAGAGAGGAATAGAAAGGGAGTCATAAAAAGGAGGGAGAGAAAGAGAATTAGAGGAAGAGGAAGAGAAAGAGAGCTAGAGAAAAGTAGAAAGAGAGAGAGAGAGAGAGGAATAGAAAGAGGGAGAGCGAGAGAGAAATTGAGGGAAAGACAGCGGGAGAGAGAGAAAGAGAGGAATAGAAAGGCTAATAGAAAGAGAGAGACATAGGTAGAGGGTAAGACAGTAGAAGAGAAAGAGATGGAACCAGAGAAGGAAAATAATATTATTGGAAAAAGAAGGGAAATCTGTGAAAGAAGGATGAAAACAAAGAGGTGGGAAGAAAAAGAGTAATAAAAGAAGGAAAAAAAGATAGAAATGAATGATTGAAAAAAGAGGAAAAGAATTATGGATCGCAAAATAAATTGGATGTAAGGAAAGATGAATGGAGCAGTGACTGTAAGAGGGGATGAAAACAAAGAGATGGAAAGAATGGGAGAGAATGAGTGATAGAGATGAGAGGAGATGGAAGAAAGAGAAAAAGAAAAGGGGAAGAAGTGGTTAACCGCATAAGAATTATGTATTCAATTTGACTTTATCATCAAAACAGGGAAGACAAACATTTCACATAACACTGATGTCTGATGTATTATCAATGTAGCCCATAGACTCAGTTGTGTGTTCTGAATAGTTTGTGATAAGAAGTGATACATTGTATAATACTCGGTGTAACTTTGTGATAAGAAGTGATACATTGTATAAGACTTGATGTAACACTTTGTGATAAGAAGAATTGTCAGGCGATGTGTGTGATTGGGGAGGGGGTGGGTGGGGGGGGGTGCAGGGTTAGTGCCTGTTACAGCAGTCTGCCCCTCCCCCCATTTACTGACACCATGGGAAATATGTTTCCCTCCTCTTCTCATACTCTGGGCCCCTGGGCCCCCAGGCCCCCGCACAGATGGTCTTCAGACGCTTTGTTGCTTCTTTATAAGAAAACAAAAGAGAAATCGTTATAATGTTAATAGAACATTAAACATCCTCAGCAGTAAGCAGGTTATCTACAATGCATACTGGGCACACGCCGCAAGGGAGGGGGAGGGGGGGGCACAGAGGGATTGTCTGGAGGGGAGGACAGGAGGACAATGGATGGATATTAATAGGGATGGGGAGGGGGGGGGGGGTTAGGGACGCGTGCTGAAAACATCTAATTTGCATATAACCGTTACTCTCCCCCCCAGGAGTTTTTTTTTTCAAATGCCAGTTTAAAAACCTCTGTTGCCTACAGCAACCAATCAGCTTCCAACTTTGACCTGTCTAGCCCAGCCCAGGGAATAAAAGCGGACATCTGCTTGGCTGCTAATGACATATTATAATTATTATTCCAAATAAAGGGAGCAGATCACATCTCTCTTATATCCTGCATCTGTTCCCCCTGGCAGCCAATCAGAACTCGTGTCTCATCTTCCAGTCTAGAGACCATCTTCACTGGTATTCTCTTTCTTTTTTCTCATCAGTTTCAGGAATCTAAAAACTGTTGATTTCCATTAGAAACAAAATGACATTTATCAATCTACAAATACAACAACATGCAGAGAGAGGAAGACATCAGAAACAACCTACAGAGTATCTCCCAGGTATGTAGAGGGAGAGCAAGTCTTGGTAAAGCTCCCAGGAAAGTGCAACAGACAAGAAGGAGAATTCCTTTTCATTCACTTTTTAGCCCAGTTTTTCAATATTATTATTAGAGCCGAATTTACTACTTTACAGGAGGCACTTGGGGTTCATTTACTAAAGGCAAACAGGCTACTTTGAAAGGGATTTTTTTCCTCTACCTTATTGAATGTGGTGAAAATTTACACTGTAAAGAATATCCAATCTGCATATTATTGGATGATGGAAGTCAGCAAAGCTTCAATTCATTCACTAAGCCAGGGGTCTCCAATCTGTGGCCCTGGGGCCGAATGCGGACCTTTGCTTGCCTTTATCCGGCCCTTGGGGAACTTTTTCTTCCAATGATACAAAACACTATTGTTCCCTCTGAAACCAATGATGGGGCATTATTTCTTCCATTGACATCAGCGATGGGGCACTATTATTCCCACTAACCACAATGACAGGGGACTATTCCTCCCATTGACACCAATGATAGGGCTCTGTTCCTCAAACTGACATCAACAATGGGGCACTATTAATCCCACTGACACCAATGATGGTACACTAGTCCTCAAACTGACACCAACAATGGGGCACTATTAATCCCACTGAAACCAGTGATAGGGCACTATTCCTTCCACTGACACCAGCAATAGGGCGCTATTTCACCCCCTTATACGAAAGATGCATTGTTTACTCCCACTGATGCCAGGATACTTTTTACTCCCAATGACCACAGTTCGGCCCTACTAAATTCTGGAGGATATTATACTGGCCCTTTGTTTAGAAAGTTTGGAGACCCCTGCACTAAGCTAAGGGAAAAACCCCCTGCAAAGTGAAATTTCCTGTGCAAAGTTAACAACCTGTTGCCTTTAGTAAGCTGGATGTGGCCCTTTGCTTTCCTTTATCTGGCCCTTGCACTGATACAAGACACTATTCTGTTTCTGTCAACTGACACCAACAATGGGACACCATTTTTCCCACTGACACCAACAATGGGGCACTATTCCTCCCAGTGATACCAAGGATGGGGCACTATTCCTCCCAGCGATACCAACAATGTGGCACTATTCCTCCCAGTGTTAACGATGATGGGGTACTATTCCTTCCACCGATACCAACAATGGGGCACTATTCCTCCCAGTGATGCCAACAATGGGGCACTATTCCTCCCAGTGATGTCAACAATGGGGCACTATTCCTCCCAGTGATGCCAAAAAGGGGGGCACTATTTCTCCCAGTGATGTCAACAATGGGGCACTATTCCTCCCACTGATACCAACAAAGGGGCACTATTCTTCCCAGTGATGCCAACAATAGGGCACTATTCCTCCCAGTGATGCCAACAATAGGGCACTATTCCTCCCAGTGTTGTCAACAATGGGGCACTATTCCTCCCAGTGATAACAATGATGTGGCACTATGGCTCCCAATGCAAAATGTGGTGATGTTTACTCCCACTGATGCCAGGAAAATTTCCACTTCTTCTTGTCCCCCTAAAGTCTGAAGGATAGTAAACCAGCCCTTTGTTTAGAAAGTTTGGAGACCCCTGTACTAAAGGTAAATTAGCTTTAAGGGGTTGATTTACTAAAGACAAGAAGGCAGCTCACTTTGCAAGGAAATGGAACCCAGAGATTAGTGAATGTGGTGAAATTTCACTCTGCAAAGACTACCCAATCACATGCAAGAAAAATAAAAGGACAGCATTAAGTCATCAGAGCTTCACCTCAAGCTCTGGGGAGATATTCACTCCCAAAGTGACCAGACTATTTGCCTTTAGTAAATCAACCCAAATCTCTCTGGATCCTTTTCCCATATGGGCATTTCTCTCACTCCTGTATCCATGTGTATCTCTCAGTGGGGTTCTTTACTAAAGGCAAACAGGCTGTTTATTTTGCAAGGGAATATTCTCATAGTGAATGTGGTGAAAATTCACATTGTAAAGAGGACCCAGCAACCTGCACATGATAGGATGATGGAAGTCAGCAAGTCTTCGCCTCATTCACTAAGCTAAGGGAATATTTCCATGAACAGCCTATAGTAGCATTTTTGTGCATCCCAAATGCAAGGAATGCGCTTCAAATGTGCCGCATCCTTAAGTCAAGAAAGCCAAGCCCAAAAACGTATATAGAAAAATGCCCTGCAAACGCAGCGCAAAGCGCATGCAAAATGCATTGAAACGTGCGTCAAGCGTGCCTCAACTGTATGTATATATGCAGTCAAAAATGTGCATAATGGAAAATAACACAAATTAAGACTCTAGCGCTTCGAGCGTTTTTACCGGCGTTTTGTCACGTGGATTTGCGCCCGTAGAAACGCTCGTTGTCGCGCTAGACGCTTGAATCGAGCGTTTCCATTACATTCCATGACTCCTAAAACGCCCAAATCTGCCCGATTCGCGCAACAAAAAAGGGTCCGGAACTTGTTTGAGCTTCAGGTGTTCGCTTTAGGCGTTTTGGAGTGGAGATGTGAACCATCTCCATAGAGAATAATGGATTTTTTCCCCTCTAGCGTTTTGTAGCTTCAGGCTTCAGGCTGCAAAACGCTCAGGCTGGAGCGTCCACTTTATCTGCGCCTGATTTCTTAATTCAATGCCTATTTATTTTTTATTTTTTTATTAGATCTCTCCCATCTAATGCTCTAGACTCATTAAGCATCTATTTTCACTAGCCTCTCATACCGATCTAATACTAGACTCATTAAGCAATGTGGGAATCTTTAGGCTGGGGATTCTCTGACAATCCTTCCTCACTTCAATGCTCAGCGCCTGATTTACTATATTGGCGCCTACTTCATCTCTAACGGCGCGTGCATGAAAAGAGCCCCCATTGTGTGACCCCCGGGGACATTGAAGTGAGGGAATTTGTCGCAGGAAATCCTCAGACACCCCATCACCATCTGCCGACAATTCAGACGCGTGCAGAGCACGAGCCTCCTGTATCTCATTATCAACTACAGGGGAGGCCAGGCATTGGTCGTCTGAGACATTCAGATTCAGCAATAATAAAATATATATCATAATAAAATATATCATAGTACAATATATGATAACTAAATGTATCATAATAAAATATATCATAATAAAATATATCATAATACAATATACGATAATACAATATATGATAACTACATATATCATAATAAAATATATCATAATAAAATATATCATAATACATTATATGATAATAACATGTATCATAATAAAATATACGTTAATAAAATATATGATAGTACAATGTATCATAATAAAATATATCATAATAAAATGTATCATGATAAAATACATGTATTAATTTCAATATTATTGTAATAAACTTTCCATTCCTCATATCTCATAGATAGGCATACCCTGATGATAACTGATAAATAATAATCTGGAAATTCCAGATTTGTGCCTGCTGATTGCTCCTTGTGAATACTGTCAAGTGCAATAGTCAGTTCAATGATGACATAAAACAAAGTGTAAATAGTCACCAGTCAGGTTCCTTCTTGAGGTTATCTTGTGCTGGTAGAATTGCTCTGGACAACACCTCTGCTCAATGATGGATTTTGGGAAGGGGTACGTGGCTATTCTAGGATTTGCAGCTGTACTGCTGCTCTTTGGGCAATCTCTCCTGCAACAATTAAGCTTTTATTTCAATGTATTTGTTATGTTATAGAATATTTTAGCTTGTAATCAGTGCTCAGATGGGCGTGTGCTCCATATTATAATATTATACCATATAGGGGTTGATTTGCTAGAAGATGTACACCTTGCAAGGGAATTTGCAAAAGCGAATGTGGTGCAATTTCACTTCCCAAAGAATACGCAAGAATCACATAAAAAGGAGCATTTTAGCTCTCACATGATTGGATGATGGAAGTCAGCAGAGATTTAGTTCACTAAGCTTTGGGAAAATTCTCCTTGTAAAGCAGTATCCCCTGTACAAGTAGATCTTGTCTTTGTGTCCCCTGTGGGCTCATAGGCGAGTGCTGCACATTTCGAACATATAGGGGTTGATTTTCTAAAGGTTGTACACATTTGCAAGGGAAACTGCACCCTGTAAGGGAATTTGCAAAATTTAATGTGGCAACTTCACCTTGCAAACAATACTCAACCACATTTTGCTCACACATGATTGAATGATGCAAGTCAGAAAAGTTTCCTCTCATTCACTAACCTTTGGGAAAAAATGCCCTTGCAAAGTGCACTCTCCCTTGTAAAGTGCACTCTCCCTTGTAAAGTGCACAGTCTATTTGTCTTTAGTAAATCAAGAAGCTTTCAATAGCTTCTGTACAGACAACAGCCTCACCCTCACCCTCTTGTTTTATAGAACTGTCCCCCCCTTGACCTCCTGCAAACCATATACCCATTATTATCAGTATCATGCCAATGACACTTGTAGGGTATGATACATACAATTCTAACCATGCGCTGTATTCTTAGATTCTTCTTGGGAAAAGTAGAATTACAAGGAATAAGACAATTAAAAAATTGATGTAATAAGGTAGATATAGAAACAGAGGGGTGATATTGTGAATTATAGGAATAAATCATTCCATAGAATTGTATTGGGGTCCAGCCATGGAATCATTTCAGCACCCAGCAGCTGTGGGCAGCTTCTCTATACCCCATAGAGATCAATGGATGGAGGACTGGCAGAATCCCTCATCCACAACCTGCAAATGGGAAGATTGGACGAAGCTCTGCCTGGTATACTTTAAGAAACCAGCTAGAAAATATTTAAATGCTGCAGCGAACCCATCGAGTCCTCCTGCATAGGTAAAGCAATAGCTTAAAAGATCCATAAACAGAAGCACCTAAATCATAATAAGCTCTAGAAAATAAAATATACTTTTATTATATAAATGGTGTGACTGGTTGTGTCTGATCAATGAAAACATACATATTTCAAGCATTTGTATGACATAACTGCATACTTTTATATGCATCCTGATTGTGTGAATAGGGAGTTCATCTGGTCCTTTGTTACTAGTGGAAGCCCCCCCCCCCCCCCACCCCACCATCACCCCACCCCCATGTAATATGATTTGCAGTCACATATGGTATTTAGACGCCAGATACTCCAGGGAATAAAGGGGTTAATACCACCCCCAGATAAAGATTGCACCAATCCTGTTTTGTACAAGCCTCCAAATTGGGGAGGGTTTGAGCAGGCTATGTGGAGGAGGGGGCAGGACCACAAGGGAGTGGGGATACTCGGGGGTGTCACTATAGAGAAAAGTGACGCTATGACGTCACACTTGCCCCAGCTGCCCCTATGGCTATAGATTAAACAGACGCCATGGCGTTGCAACTGCCCCATCTGCCCCTTATTGCAGAATGTACCACTTACAATACGCTAAGCCATGCCATACATGCAGCTGCCCAAAGCATAGCCTCAGGCACAGGTTTTCAATATTAGAAAATATCAAACCACCTTGAGAGTCAGGCTTTGTCTTCAGTATGAGAGCATGGATTTATATCTGCTTACAGATACTATAGATATTAGACACAGAGAATATTAACATCTATATTGTTAGCACTATTTGCCATAAAAAGAGATGGAAAATATTATATTGACAATGTGCTAAACTGAAAAGTTACCCAAATAATAACCCCACAGGATGTATAAATATAACAATCGGGTTTACACGTGTGAATATATCATAAATGGAGGCAGCTGAGATATATTTCTAATCTTCCATTGATTTGATGGCTGCATCTATAGAATGACTTAAAGGTTTTTTTTTTGTTTGTTTTTTACATGATAGAACATTAACCCCTCATTGCACACAAAAAATGAAGTGTAAAGACACAATGAACTGGATATGATGTGGATTTGGAGTGATTTGTCATTTTCTCTTTCTCTCTTTGTATACAGTGGGGTTGATTTACTAAAACTTGAAAGTGCAAAATATGTTGCAGCTCTGCGTTATAGCCAATCAGCTTTTAAATTCAGCGTGTTCAATTAAGCTTTGTCGAAAAACAAAGCAAAAAACTGGAAGCTGATTGGTTTCTATGCAGAACTACACCAGATTTTGCACTCTCAAGTTTTAGTAAAGCAACCCCAGTATCTCTATTCTCTCTCTAATTCTCTCCCTGTCCTTTCTTTAGTCTTCCTTGGAATGTCAGGGGGGCTCTGCTTCCAGGAAGTATTATTTGCGTCCTGACACTTTTAATTCCTTTCTCCTTCTATCTGACATGCTATGGCAGGGGCTATGCTTTCAAAAAGCAATATTTCCATTCTCTCTCTTTGTATATCTACATCCTTTCTTTAATTCTCTCCCTGTCCCCCTTTGCTCCCTCTTCCTCTTTTTCTCTCTCCTTTTCTCCCTTTCTTTCTCTTTCCCTCGCTACCTCTTTTCCATTTCTATCCCTCTTTTTTCTTTCTCTCTCTCTTTCCCTCTCCCCCTCTTTTTCTCTTTCTATCCATTTCTTTCTCTCTTTATTTTTTTATCTCTTTCCCTCTTTTTTTCTCCTTCTCTCTCTTTCTCTCTCTCTCTCTCTCCCTTTCTTTCTCTTTTTCTCTCCCCTCCTCTTTTCTCTCTCTCTCTCTCTCTCTTTTTTTCTGTCTTTCTTTCCCTCTATCTTTCCATTTTACTTCTTATATGTCCCCCTTTCTTCCCATCTCCCTTTCTTATTCTTCTTTCACAGATACCTCTTCTTATTACAATAATATTTTCCCTCTCTGGTTCCATCTCTCCCTCTTTCATTTTCTCTCCTCTGTCTTGTATCTACATCTCTCTATTTCTCTCTCGTCCTTTCTCTCTTTTTCTCTCTCCCACTGCATCTACCTCTGTCTCTCTCTCTCTTTCTTCCCATCTCTCTTTCTTTCTCTCTCTCTTCCCATATCACTCTCTCTCTCTTTCTTTCCCTCCCTCTTTCTATTCCCCCCTCTCTCTCTTTCTTCTCATCTCTCTCTTTCCTTCCCTCCATCTTTCTCCCCATCTCTCTCTCTTTCTTTCTCTCACTCTTTCTTCCCATCTCTCTCTTTCTTTCTTTCTCGCTCTCTTTCTATTCTTATCCCCCCCCCTCTCTCTCTCCCATTGTCTTTCCCCCTGTCTATTCTTTTCTTTCTTTCTTTCTTTCTTTTTTTCCTTCTTTACTTCCTTCCTTCTTTCCTTCCTTCTTTCTTTCCTTCCTTCTTTCCTTCTTTCTTTTCTTCCTTCCTTCTTTCCTTCTTTCTTTCCTTCCTTCTTTACTTCTTTCCTTCCTTCTTTCCTTCCTTCCTTCCTTCGTTTCTTTCTTTCTTTCCTTCCTTCCTTATTTCCTTCCTTCTTTCCTTCCTCCCTTCCTTCCTTCCTTTCTTCTTTCTTTCCTTCCTTCCTTCTTTCTTTCCTTCCTTCTTTCTTTCCTTCCTTCTTCCTTTCCTTCCTTCTTTCCTTCCTTCCTTCTTTCCTTCCTTCTTTCTTTCCTTCCTTCTTTCTTTCCTTCCTTCTTTCCTTCTTTCTTTCCTTCCTTCTTTCTTTCCTTCCTTCTTTCTTTCCTTCCTTCTTTCCTTCTTTCTTTCCTTCCTTCTTTCTTTCCTTCCTTCTTTCTTTCCTTCCTTCTTTCCTTCCTTCCTTCTTTCCTTCCTTCTTTCTTTCCTTCCTTCTTTCTTTCCTTCCTTCTTTCTTTCCTTCCTTCTTTCTTTCCTTCCCTCTTTCCTTCCTTCTTTCCTTCCTTCTTTATTCCTTCCTTCTTTCTTTCTTTCCCTCTATCGTGCATGGTATAGCAGAGGCATGGCAGTGTGAGGGAATGCTCAGTCAGGTCATGGGACATGATGGGCCCCTATGGAGACATCTGCTGTGATTGGAGACGCGTGCAGCTTTCTGACAGCTCATCCCTGTTTAATATCATTGAAGGGGGTTGCTGAGTCCTCCAGACTA